>CAUYON010074483.1:0-12232 GCA_963573935.1 Arctocebus calabarensis | reverse complement strand
GGCGCCAGCCACGTACACCTGAGCTGGCGGGTTCGAATCCAGGCCCAGGGCCCGCCAAACAACAATGATGGCTGCAACCAAAAAATGGCCAGGCGTTGTGGCGGGCGCCTGTAGTCCCAGCTACTTGGGAGGCGGAGGCAGGGGACTCGCTTGAGCCCAGGAATTGGAGGTTGCTGTGAGCTGTGATGCCACAGCACTCTACCCAGGGTGACAGCTTGAGGCTCTGTCTCAAAAAAAAAAAAAAGAATAGAGAATGGTTTGGAATTAAAAGTTAAAGGAGAAGCTACAATCAGCCATTTTGTTTATTTTAATTGCTATTTTTTCAGGTAAGAATTCAGAAGTGAAATCTTGAGTTACGTACCGGTTACTTTCTTTAGTTTGGTATAATGGAAGAAACATGTACTAGAACTGGAATTAATAAAAACAGACTTGGCTTCTAATACTAGTTCCAGTTGTGTGATTTGGGGCAAATTACTTCATCTTCTGAATGTTGTTTTTGCCTGTATAAAAAATGGTGGTAAATTTCATCTCATAGGGCTGTTGTGCAGATCAGATTATATTAAAGGAGCTAACATGAAAAAGTCCTACCACAGAACCTGATACAGAATAGATACCAATCAATGTTAGATTCCCTACCTTTTTTTTCTTCAACCATAATATGTGAGACATGTTCTCCATTGCTAAAAGTTTGGGCCCAAGCTCAGTTGGGCTGTGGATATTCCTGTCTACTGATTTTTCTATCTAATTGGTTAATACAACTTACTCTTCCTCAAAAAATTTTAGTGAGGCTCATGCATATTATACCTTATACCTTAGGAAACTGAGGCCCATCTGGGGAGTCTCTGGGTCTTCTAGGATCTACAGTGGAGGTGAGCTGAAGAAACTAACTTGTCTGGATTCCAGACCTGACTTGAGTAGCATTTGGAATTCATTGAAAAAGTACTGGAAATGTTCAATCTCATATGTCATGATAAACAGTCATAACTACTTAGTGATGTATTTGCTTCAGTTGTTTACACTTGTTTGCCTGTCAACTGATTAGCCAAATGAGAAAGTATGTGATCGATATCCCAGTTATTAGCCCAAATTAAAAGAGGTTCTGAAGTAATAATGAGCAATCAGAAGCTGTTGTCCACCCTCCTTACTCTTTGCAGTTTACCCAGCTTTGGTGCATAGGTATGTACTCTATCAGAGAAAGTCAGAACACAGCTTAACCATCTCAAGGCCAGAAGGAGTATGAATAATGTGTAAATTAAGTAGCCATTTTTATTTTGAATTTATTTATTTTTTTTTTTTTTTTTTTAGACAGAGCCTCAAGCTGTAACCCTGGATAGAGTGCCATGGCATCACAGCTCACAGCAACCTCCATTTCCTGGACTCAAGCGAGTCTCTTGCCTCCGCCTCCCAAGTAGCTGGGACTATAGGCGCCCGCCACAACACCAGGCCATTTTTTGGTAGCAGCTGTCATTGTTGTTTGGCAGGTCCAGGCTGGATTCAAACCCGCCAGCTCAGGTGTACGTGGCTGGCGCCTTAGCCCGTTAAGCCACAGGCGCTGAGCCAAGTAGCCATTTTTTAAGCATCAAGGAGGATGAAAGGAGAAATAATCTCCCTGTGGTGTAAGAGATTAAAACTAGATTCTGTTTCAGCTTCCCAACCTGGAATTGTGTTTCTGGGAACCTAAAGGTCTGTTGGTTCAACCTTTTGTCCATCATTTATAGTTAGGATAGAATAGAATGAGAAGATGAATGGATATAATTAGCATCATCCTTATTTGTTTTCTTAAGCTGTGGATTTTATGTTGAGAATGTTTAGATGCAGGCAGCCACTTCAATAAAGCCACGTCAAATGGCACAAAATATAAATACATTGACTTCTGGAGGCATATCCTAAAGATAATATTTGTATAAGTACATAAAGACACATGCTGAAGGGTGATTACCTAGCTGTATATCTCTAGAAAGGACTAGATCTGTAGAACTACCTAAATATCCATCTCTAGAGAGCTGATATGATACATTCTTCCTTGAAATGGAGTGGAGAGAAGATGGATACAGGTATGGCAGGTATGGAATAGTTCATATTGCTTAGAAACTTAATAGACTTACATCTAATCATTTCATTAAAATTTTAAAATGTTTTTAAGCCAGTTATATGGGTCTTATGTGGATTCCAATTCAAAACAAAAAATAATTGTAGTTCCTTTTCTGAGATAATCAAGGAAATTTGAACACACTCAGGATATTTACTATTATAGAATCCTTAATTTTAGGTATGGTAATGATGTTGGACTATGTTTTTAAAAGAATCCATATCTGTTTAGAGACTGTTACTAAAATAGTTAAATATTAATTCATAAGATGTCTGGGATTTGTTTGATTACATACTTTTCTCCCTAGTCATGGCGAAAGGGGAACATGGATGGGAGTATAGAAAATACAAGGTTGATGGGCGGCGCCTGTGGCTCAGTGGGTAGGGTGCTGGCCCCATATACCGAGGGTGGCAGATTCACCCCCAGCCCCGGCCAAACTGCAACAAAAAGATAGCCGGGCGTTGTGGCAGGTGCCTGTAGTCCCAGCTACTCAGGAGGCTGAGGCAGAAGAATCACCTGGGCCCGGGAGTTGGAGGTTGCTGTGAGCTATGTGACGCCTTGACACTCTACCAAGGGCAATAAAGTGAGACTCTATCTCTACCAAAAAGAAAGAAAGAAAAAAGAAAACACAAGGTTGGGCTCGGTGCCTATAGCTCAGCGGCTATAGGCACATACAATGGATTGGTGGGTTCGAATCCAACCCCGGGCCTGCCAAACAATGACAACTACAACTGAAAAATAGCCGGGTGTTGTGGCAGGTGCCTGTAGTCCCAGCTACTTGGGAGGCTGAGACAAGAAAATCACTTAAGCCCAAAAGTTGGAGGTTGCTGTGAGCTAGGACGCCCAGGCACACTACTGAGGGCAATAAAGTGAGACTATCTCAAAAAAAAAAGAGAAAAGAAAATACAAGGTTGACCGCAAATTGAAAATTACTGAAGTGAGGTAATGGGTTCATGGGAGGTGTATTATACCATTCCTTTCTGCTTTTGAAAATAAACTTAAAATTTTTCATAGTAGAACATTTTTTTTTTTTTTTGCAGTTTTTGGCCGGGGCTGGGTTTGAACCCACCACCTCTGGTATATGGGGCCAGCACCCTACTCCTTTGAGGCACAGGCGCTGGCTGCCCTGTAAAACATCTTTAATAAAACAAATTTTACATTGTTTTATATACTTGAGTATCTGTATATTTGTATGTGCATAGAAGTACTTTAAATGTGTCACAAAAATACAGACATAGATCTATGGGATAGGATAAAGAATCTAGAGATGAACCCAGCCACGTATGGTCATTTAATCTTTGATAAGCCTTACAAAAGCTTGCCATGGGGAAAAGAATCCTTATTTAACAAATGGTGCTGGAGAACCGGTTATCCACATGCAGACGATTGAAACTGGAACCGCATCTCTCACCTTTTGACAAAAGTTGATTTTTGTTGGATAAAAGATTTAAATTTAAGACACGAAACAATAAAAATTCTAGAAGAGAGTGTGGAGAAAACGCTTGAAGATATTGGCCTGGGAAAAAGCTTTATGAGGAAGCCCCCACTCCCCCCACCCCCAGCAATTGCAGAAACACCAAAAATAAATAACTAGGACTTGATCAAGCAAAAAGCTTTTGCATAGCTAAGAGTACCACAGAGCAAAAAGCCCTCAGAATGGAAGAAGATTTTTGCATGTTATGAATCTGACAAAGGCCTAATAACTAAAATCTACAGAGAACTCAAATTAAACATTAAGAATAAAGTGCAAACTACCCTCTCTGAAGTGGGCAAGAGATTTGAACAGAAACTTCTCCAAGGATGACAGACAAATGGCCAACAAACAGGTGAAAAAATCAGAGAAATGCAAATCAAAGCCACTCTAATATATCACCTAACCCCAGCAAGATTAGCCCACATCACAAAGTCCCCAAACACCAGATGCTGGGATGGATGTGGAGAAGAAGGAATATGTCTACACTGCTGCTGGGATTGCAAACTAATACAGCCTTTTTAGAGAGAAGTATGGAGAATCCTCAAAGATCTAAAAGTAGATCTCCAGCTCTCCTGGGATTACACATTAGCACTCTGTAATACCAGAGTGCTAGGATTACAGGCATTGCAGGCATGAGCCACCACACCCAGCCAAAATCTCAATAAATTAACACAACAAAGATTCATTTCTTTTTTTTTTTTGAGACAGAACCTCAAGCTATCACCCTGGATAGAGTGCTGTGTCATCACAGCTCAAAGCAACCTCCAATTCCTGGGCTCAAGCGAGTCCCCTGCCTCCGCCTCCCAAATAGCTGGGACTACAGGTGCCCGTCACAACGCCCGGCCATTTTTTGGTTGCAGCCGTCATTGTTGTTTGGCGGGTGGGCTGGATTCGAACCCGCCAGCTCAGGTGTACGTGGCTGGCGCCTTAGCCCGTTGAGCCACAGGCGCCGAGCCAAAGATTCATTTCTTTTACGTCACTGTGCAGTGCAGATCTTTGGGCAGGCTTCTGCCATATAGTAGTTATAAAATCACCTTGGACCTCAGAATTCTCCATGTCATCTTCTTCATCTGGCCTTCAGTCAAAAGGAACAATAGAAAATGTGGAGAAACTTGCAGCAGTTTGGGGGGTCAAGCATGGACATGACATTTTAGTACTTCTGCCTCAATTTTATTAACCAAAATTTAGTCCCATGGCCCAGCTAACTGTAAAGGAAGCTAGGAAACATAGTTTTCCCAAATTCCTAAGAAGAAAATGCATTGGTAATCAGTGATCACATTGCATTATTTTTGTAATCATATGTGCTGTAGTATTTTGAATTTAAGGGACTTTTCAAGAAGTCTTATAGAAAAGATAATGGAAAAACGAATTACATCCAGATGTAGCAGGAAAGAAACATAGGAAGTAGAGCTGTAGCTAAAGACTGCTGAGATAGAGAAAATATGAGTTCCTATAGGACCAGTGTTTATCCCCATGAGTGACTAGGCTTTGCTGGGCATAGGGATTGTTAGAATGAGACTCCACTCTCATTCATTAGTACCAAAAACCTAGGGGTCACTAACTTAATCACTCATGGTACTTTTTAGCTGGGATAATAATGTAATCATCTATGTATTTCTTTTTTAGGGTTTGAGTAAAAAAGTTGGTGTATCATCCTCTATCCTCCAAGGTCTCTGGATCTCCTATAGCACAGAAGGTCTTTCCATGGCATTGGCATCTTTACGAAATCTTTACACTCCAAATATAAAGGTAAATGCAAAGGAATTACAAATAGAATACAGAATTAAATGTGAAAAAAATAAAATTAGGAGAGTATTAAGTGGCCATTTAGTTGATCTTTGATTTACCTTAGACCGTCTCCTATTTATTACCTCTTACTGGCTCAGCGCTGTGGCTCAATGGGCTAAGGCGCCAGGCACTTACACCTGAGCTGGCGGGTTCGAATCCAGCCCAGGCCCACCAAACAACAATGATGGCTGCAACCAAAACAAAAAATGGCCGGGCATTGTGGCAGGCACCTGTAGTCCCAGCTACTTGGGAGGCGGAGGCAAGAGACTCACTTGAGCCCAGGAATTGGAGGTTGCGGCGAGCTGTGATGCCACAGCACTTTATCCAGGATGACAGCTTGAGGCTCTGTCTCAAAAAAATAAAAATAAATAAAAAAAGAAAATCTAATACATTTTAAATTGTTACATTTCAGCTCGGTGCCCATAGCACAGTGGTTATGGTGCCAGCCACATACACCAAGGCTGGAGGGTTCGAATCTGGCCCAGATCAGCTAAACAACAACGACAACAACAAAAAAAATAGCCGGGCGTTGTGGTGGGCTCCCATAGTCCCAAATACTTGGGAGACTGAGGCAAAAGAATCGTTTAAGCCCAAGAGTTTGAGGTTGCTTGAGCTGTGATGCTACGGCACTCTACCAAGGGCGACAAAATAAGACTCTGTCTCAAAAAATAAATAAATAAATTGTTATGTTTCATTCTATGAATTAAGACTAACCCTGTTGTCGTCCTGCCTTTTCTAAGCTGACTTTGACTTATGGATCAGATCCTGCTAATTCTAGAGAGTAAACTGATCTCAGGAAACCTTTATTTTGGTATGAATTTTCCTGACAAAGAGTTCACTTAGTAGAGACAGCGTTCAGCAATGTACACGTGCATGCACACCCAGGCACACAGGCACGTGGAGTACTACTCAGCCATAAAACAAAATGAGTTTGTAGCAACTTAGATGGAACCAGAGACCATTATCCTAAGTGAAGTATTTAAGAATGGAAAAACAAATAACAAATGTCCTCACTTATAAGCAGGAGTTAAGCGGTGGGTGTATATTGTCATAAAGTGATATAATGGACAAAGTGATAAAATGGACATTGGAAACTAAAAAGGAAGAAGGAGGGCTAAACAATTACCTATTGGGTGCAGTGTACGCTATTCTGGTGACATGTACACTAAAAGCCCTGACTTCGGCATTATACAATTCATCCATGTAACAACAACAAAAAACATTTGGACCCCTAAATCTATTGGGGGTGGGGGGGTGAGAAAGATGTGGAGGAAAAAGGAACCAATAAAAATTATAAAATAGAGCAGGTACTAAATGTTACTGGTCACTGCAGTAGGGTCTCAGATGATTTAAAAAAAAAAGATGACTAAAAGAATGTGATTGATGTTTGTCTGATTATTATTTCTATATATTTATTTCTAGGTCAGCCGATTGCTCATTTTGGGAGGAGCCAATATTAATTACCGGACAGAGGTTTTAAATAATGCTCCAATTCTATGTGTCCAGTCTCATCTTGGTTATGCAGAAATGGTGGCCCTGCTGTTAGAGTTTGGAGCCAACGTGGATGCCTCTTCTGAAAGTGGCCTTACTCCTCTAGGATATGCCGCAGCAGCAGGGTACCTAAGCATTGTGGTACTACTGTGCAAGAAACGGGCCAAGGTAGTGACTGCTCGACTCTGCTGCCTTTCCTTTCTTCCCTTTTTCTTTCTTTTCAATGCAGTCTTTTTTATTTCCCCTGTTACTTCATGAAGCTAAATAAGTACATTGTACCCCGATGGAGAGCAGATCAAAGGGAGTACTGGTTCTGCATACATCCCGGTGTTTGCCTACTTGCCACTACAAGTCCATACTGCCTCAGGACACAATTCTAAAACCTTTGAGAGTCCCAAGGAAATTACATTTATCAGTAACCACAAAAAATCCCGACCTAACAACCCAGAATTTTTCTCCTGAAAAATTCCAGAAAAAGCTCCCTTCTAACAAAAAGAAGAAGTAGGGGAACAAGGAGACGGCAGTGGTAGGTCTGAACTGAATGGCACCCGCATACTATACCTTTCATGTTTAGCGAAGAAAGATTTGCCATGGAGATAAGCACAAGACAAAACCCCTTCACCCTGTCCTCGAAGACCACTGCCCTAGAGATACAGGGAGGAGATAGCTTTCCCTGTTTATACTCAGACTGACCAAAGGCACCTTGAAGTGTTTCACTTCTGAAAAAACATTTCCAAAATATTGGTGAAAAGAAAAATGCTAAGTCTCACAAATGCAGGGCACTGGGGAAAATCACAGCCTTGTATAGTATTTTGTTTCAGTACTGAAAACAAACTCGTGATTTTGGTGGTTTCACAGTGAAGTAATATCTATGACTTCATTCTGAGGTGTCCAGGGAGGAAAGCAAAACTTCTGCTACTCCTTTGAAATAGGAGACCTGGAACTCTCAGTGAAGTCCCAGAGCCTTAGATTTCTATGTGACAGCAGTGAGTGTCAACCTGAAACATCTCATCTGTTGGAATGGACACCTTTGAGACAGGAAGATAACGGCCTCATTACTATTGCTGTCAAATCAAATTCTGATCTCACCCGGTCCTTCCTGCTCCCCAGTCCTTAGCACTGCCAAGCTATCATTTTATGCAACTTTCACTATTTCCCTGGGGCAGATATGTAAATCATTTGTCCTCTTCTAAGGTCCTATCACACCTTTTCTGCCCTACATTACCATGATTGATTGAGTTGATATCAATGTGCTGCCATCTCAAAACTCTTACCAGCTCTTACCTACAATCACCTGTACTTCTCAGAGAAGAAAGTGTTTACCTTCCTTTCCAAAACAGCTACCTTTACTCCACCTGTATTCTTTTTTTTTCCATTGTCTTTATTATTAAATCATAGCTGTGTACATTAGTGCAATCAAGGGATACAATGTGCTGGTTTCATATATCATCTGAACTATTTTCATCAAACTGATTAACATAGCCTTCATGGCATTTTCTTAGTTATTGTATGAAGACATTTGTTTCTGCATTTAGTAAGGTTCACCTGTACCCTTCCACCTATATTCTTTTTGAGACAGAGCCTCAAGCTGTCATCCTAGATAGAGTGCCGTGGCATCACAGCTCACAGCAACCTCCAATTCCTGGGCTAAAGCAAGTCTCTTGCCTTTGCCTCCCAAGTAGCTGGGACTACAAGTGCCCACCACAACGCCCGGCCATTTTTTGGTTGCAGCTGTCATTGTTGTTTGGTGGGCCCGGGCTGGATTCGAACCCGCCTGCTCAGGTGTACGTGGCTGGCGCCTTAGCCCGTTGAGCCACAGGCGCCGAGCCCCCACCTATATTCTTGATCCCAGTATGTTGCTCATTGTCATATTATTTCATTCTTTTTCTAAATTCACACTACATTTCTTTCAGTTTCTGGAAACCCAGACGTCTCCCCTAGACTAGAAAAGAAATTTCTTTCCCTCTCTCTTGCTTACCAGAAGCTACATCCCATCTCTCCCCTTTCTTTCTTTCCTTTCTTAATAGAGTTTCACTTTGTCCCCCTCAGTAGAGTACTATGGCATCACAGCTCACAGCGACCTCAAACTCTTGGTGATTCTCTTGCCTCAGCCTCCCAAGTAGCTGGGACTACAGGTGCCCGCCACAATGCTTGGCTGTTTTAGAGACGAGGTCTCACTCTGGCTCAGGCTGGTCTCAAACCTGTAAGCTCAGGCAATCCACCCTCCCCAGCCTTCCAGAGTGCCAGGATTACAGGCATGAGCCACCGTGCCCGTCCATCTCTTCCCTTTCATGTCTACCAAACCAAACCTAAGAGTCATCTCTACTTGCTACCTCAGCTTCCTTATTAATCCTTAACCACTTGCAGTCTTGCTTCCATGAATGAGAAAGGAGGCAAGTTATTAAAATCATAAGCTTGGCATCAAAGACAACAGGATCAAAACGTGAGTCCTCTTACTTTATATGAGGGTTTAGATAAATCATTTAACCTCGCTCAGTCTCACTTTTTTCACCTATGAAAAGGAAAAACAGAGTCAGTGTGAAGATTAAAAGAGGTAAAGCCTTTTTTAAAAAGAGTTGAAGTCTATTTTTAATCTCATAACGAATAACCTTAAAAAAAAGATAATATTCCAACCTCACAGCATTCTACTGAGCTACTCTCTGAAAAGTCACTAATGACTGCCAATCACCAAATAAAGCAGGTTTTCCTCACTCTTCACCCCTCTGAACTGCTCCATAGTGTTGGCAGTAGTGAACTTTTAATGTCCTAGTTGCCTCTCACTTCTGTTGCTCTTTGCTCTTCCTTCTCCTAACACTACTATTCACTATAACTTTGTCCTCTGGTCTTCTCCTTTTCCCTTCTCTTGGCCCATGGCTTCAGCTTTAAAATCATATGCTTTGGAATCACACCCAGCTAGGTTCTAGTTCTCCTACCTACATTTGGGTGACTCTTAAGCTCAAATTGTTTGTTCCTAAAAATTTTTTTGTACTCTGGTTTCATATTCCTAACTACTTCATTGGCAGTTATGCCCAGACACTAATATCTCACATTTAGCCTTCACATATCATCTTTACCCTCCTCTTTCTGGCTTTTTGAAATCTTATGTAGCCCCCATTTTTCTTAGAACTAGGGAATCTTTAATACCTTCCTCTCCTTTGCCCTTCCCTGCTCATTTAGTCAACATCATCCTCAAAATAGCTTTAGTAGCTATTTCTTTGTCTATCCAAACTGTCACCTTCCTCCTATTCTTAGAATCTTGTTGTGTAACAAATTACCTTTCAGATTCTACAGCAGGACATAGTTACCGTGCGCTAACCGATTACTCCACTGGAGCACTTCTAATCTTATCTTTTACACACTATCCCCTTAGCTTCTTAAAACCTTGTATTTTGAAAAAATTTTAGACTTTAAAAAATAGTATAGAGACCCAACACAAAGAAATGAGATGATGGACATGCTGATTACCCTGATTTGATCATTACACATTGTATGCATGTGTCAAAATATCACATTGAACGCCATAAATATGTATAATTATGTCAATTCAAAAGACTAAAAGTAAATTAAAATGGATCTCCCATAGGCAAAAAGACATTGTGCAGAGGGTTCCCTTATGTCCTCTAACTGGCTTCTAATTTTAACAGCTTAAGTAACCATAGTTCAATTATCAAAGCCAAGAGTTTAATATTAATAAAATTTTACTAACTAATCTACAGACTTTGTTGAAATGTTTCCAGTTGTCCCACTAATATCTTTTCATTACAGGAGCAAATTCAGGATCTTGCATTATATTTAATGTTCTGTCTTCTCCAATGTGTGAAGAGTTCCTCAGTCTGTCTTTGTTTTTTATGATTTGACAATTTTGAAGAATACTGGCAGGTGTTTTGTTGAATGTGTTTCAGTTTTAGTTTGTCTGATGTTTTCTCATGATTAAGTTGAGTGTATATGTGTTTAGCAAAAATACCACAGAACAATGCTGTGCCCTTAAGTGTAGCACTTGAGGTATGTGATGTTGATACGTCTGTGATGTTAAATACAGTAACTTGATTAAGGTAGTGTCTTCACCCTAAAGTTACTGTTTTTCCCTTTGTGATTAAGAAATGTCTTTTACGACTCCCCGCCTGTGGCTCAGCTGGCTAAGGCGCCAGCCACGTACACCTGAGCTGGCGGGTTCGAATCCAGCCTGGGCCCGCCAAACAACAATGACGGCTGCAACCAAAAAATGGCCAGGCATTGTGGCGGGCGCCTGTGGTCCCAGCTACTTGGGAGGCGGGGGCAGGAGACTCGCTTGAGCCCAGGAATTGGAGGTTGCTGTGAGCTGTGATGCCACAGCACTCTCTCCAGGGTGACAGCTTGAGGCTCTGTCTCAAAAAAAAAAAAAAAAAAGAAATATCTTTTACAAGTAGGGCACTGGCCCCATATAACAAAGGTGGCAGGTTCAAACCCGGCCCCGGCTGAACTGCAAAACAAAAAAATAGCCCAAGCTTTGTGGCAGGCGCCTAGTCCCAGCTACTCGGGAGGCTGAGGCAAGAGAATCGCCTAAGCCTAGGAGTTGGAGGTTGCTGTGAGCTGTGTGACGCCACTGCACTCCTCTGAGGGTGATAAAGTAAGACTCTGTCTCTATTAAAAAAGAAAGAAAGAAAGAAAGAAATATCTTTCAGGGAGATGATTTGAGACCAGGCAGATAGATATTCTATTTCTCATCGTGTTTTTGTCCACTGATTTTTAGGATCCATCAGTGATTCTTGCTATAATAATTACTGCTTTGTTGTTTGCCTAATGATGATTTTCCACTTCCATCATTCTTTCAACAAACTTTAATTGGAATTTTACTATAAGGAAAAGTTGATTCTTCTCTTCCATGTATTTATTTATATACTTATGGAGTTCTAGAAATTAATTCTATAAGAACTTTATAATTATTATTCATTTTGTTATATAAATTACCCTCAATCTGGCTATTGGGAACTCTTCCAAGTTGGTTTCTATGTGCTTTCAACTTCTCTTATTATTTTTTGAGAATTTCTTACTCTCTGGCACTACAAGATGTTCTGTCTGAGACTCAGATTTATTGTTCAACCCCTAGAATCAACCGTTTCTTCATGGAGCTATGGTTTCTTTTATCTGTCCCCTTAGTTTTTAAAAATAAAATTCTGGGCTCGGCGCCTGTGGCTCAGCGGGCTAAGGCGCCAGCCACGTACACCTAAGCTGGCGGGTTCGAATACAGCCTGGGCCCGCCAAACAACAATGACGGCTGCAACCAAAAAATGGCCGGGCGTTGTGGCGGGCGCCTGTAGTCCCAGCTACTTGGGAGGCAGAGGCAAGAGACTCGCTTGAGCCCAGGTATTGGAGATTGCTGTGAGCTGTGATGCCACAGCACTCTATCCAAG
>CAUYON010074481.1:0-16150 GCA_963573935.1 Arctocebus calabarensis | reverse complement strand
GAGGTACTTTGCCAACATTTGGCAGATTAAAAAAATGATAAATGTAATCCAAAACTAAATTTTTTATGAACTCAAACTTTAAACCATTGTACTATTTGAACAATATTTCTTGTAAGTTTTTTTTTTTTTTCTTAATTAGTGCTGCCTGTTCTTTCCTCTTGCGTGGCCAGGAAGCCGGGTAGGGCAGCCTGAAGGAAGGCCTACTTCCTGCCTTTAGTGCTCTTGGTGAGGAAAATCCTGTTCCCAAGCTCCTGAGTGCTTTGGGGTCCCACAGAGAGCCTGCATGAGAATGACTGCCAGTAATTGAGCTACCAGATGCTCCTCTGGCTGCGTCTGGCCTCATCACTCTGTAGAGAGGCAGCTGGACATTTGCTGGCCCTTCCTGTCTGGTGAGGGAGAGAAAGAAGGAAGGAAGCAGCAGTTGTTATTTAACTCCATCTGTACCAACATTCGTGCCAGGCAGCGCTTTCTCCCAAAGTCCAATGTCACTTAATTTCAGGTGTCAAATGCATTGATCTCCTACAGTCTGCCAATCTCAAACAAGTCAGAAATATGCTAATGGAGAAAGGAATAATTTTCTAATCAATAAAATTGGTAGGAAATGTAATAGTCTAAGCTGCAGGGCAAGTGTTTATAAAATAGCAGCTAAAGTGAGCTGAGGGAGCCAATGGCGTTTGAGATGGTGCTGGAGCAGACGCACCTGATTTGATGTCTTTCAGCTAGGCCACTTGGCTGCACGTGTGGTCTGACAATTAAGTTTGTGAACTTGCCACCACGTGCTTACTTTGGCCACACTGTATAATCGACTCGGTAAGGCTTTGTGTGTCAATGTCTTACAGTTGTGTTCGTGTTGATGGGTGGCGTTCATTATTGTGTGCTTTTACCTGCCATTGTGAGAATGTCGGAATTTGAATTAGAGCTGTGAACAAACACTCGCAAATTTATTGATAAACTTAGCAAGAGTAAAAGTGAAATCAGGGACACAATACTCAAAGTTTATGGGGATAATGCCATGAAGAAAACGGCAGTGTATAAATGGATTAAATGTTTTTCTAAGGGGAGAGAAAGTGTCACCGTCAGAGGGAGGTCAGGGCTGAGAGGTCTGTTTTCTAAGCAGAACATTGTAAAAATTTGATGAATTGTGCGTCAAAGTCATTGGCGGACTGTGAGAAGCATAGCAGACCAAGTAAACCTCGATAGAAATAGCTAGGAAAATCTTAACTGAAAATCTTGTCCCCAAACTCAGGGCTCTTGCCTTATGATAATGCACCAGCTCACGTGTCACCGTCTGTGAGAGAGTTTTTAGCCAGTGAACAAATAACTGTTTTGGAACACCCTCCCTACTTGATCTGGCCCCCAGTGGTTTTTTTTCTTACCTGAAGATAAAGGAAATGTTGAAAGGAAGGTATCTTGATGACATTGAAGATATCAAGGGTAATACGATGACACCTGATTGCTTTGAAGGGCAGCCTAGGCAGTGGGATCAGTGCATAGCTTCCCAAGGGAAATCCTTCCAAGGTGATCATAGTGATATTCAGGAATGACGTATGTAGCACTTTTTCTAGGATGAGTTCACAAATCATGAGATGTGTGTTAATTGTCACATCTTGTATACTTGAGCAATTTTCTTAACCTTTCTGAGCTTCAATAGCTTTATCTGTAAAATGGAAATAATTTTTCCTGCTTTCTAGTTTTGTGATGAAAATTAAATAAAACTTTATATGAAAACACTGATCATGGGGTCTGGCACATTTTAAGCACTCAATAACTAACTCACACCTAGTGCTAACTACATGAATCCATTTATTTAATCCTCATGAGAACTCAGTAAGGAAGGTAGTGCAGAGGAGGAAACCTAGGCACAAAAAGTTTAAAGAAGTATGCTCAAGGTTACACAGCCATCAGTAGCAGTTAGGATTTGATTCCATGTCCACTTGTCCCTGGCTTTGTGTTTTTAACCATTTGCTCGTGGGTGTTCTTCTAGGCCGTGTTTTCTTTCTAGGCTTTATCTCTGCCCACTGACTACAACATGCCAATTTCTAGGCCCTTTCAGGACAAATTGGACACTTACTCAGGACACATGATCTATAAACCCAACAATATGTCACATGGTCTCTTGGCAACAGCAAGGGCACCAGCTTAGTGGGAATTCTGGTCAGTGGTTCCTTCAGAGGGTCAAGATCAAGGTGATACATGCCTCTTCTTTTCCTGTCCTGGGGCTTCAGCTCTGCCCTTGCCCTTCCGTCCCTGGTCTGGGCAGTCATCTTGCAAAACTTATCCCTTCATTGAAAAATAATACAGTAGCCTGTGGATGGATCCATTCAGACTCACCAGCACTCGAGACATCATTATCAAAGAATACCGTTATCGTAGTAATAAATGGGCCTCATCGCTCCTGACTTTTACCTCTGCTTACAAAGAAGAGTTTTAGAAAAACCTGCTCTGCTCATATCATCTTCTGTTTCCCCCTGATTTTTTTTTCTGTGCCTGACTCTTTTTCATAATTTTTTTTTTTCGAGACAGAGCCTCAAGGTGTCACCCTGGATAGAGTGCTGTGGCATCACAGCTCACAGCAACCTCCAATTCCTGGGCTTAAGCGAGTCTCTTGCCTCCGCCTCCCAAGTAGCTGGGACTACAGGCGCCCACCACAAGGCCCAGCCATTTTTTTGGTTGCAGCCGTCGTTGTCCTTTGGTGGGTCCAGGTTGGATTCGAACCTGCCAGCTCAGGTGTACGTGGCTGGCACCTTAGCCCGTTGAGCCATAGGCGCCGAGCCCCTTTATCATAATTTTTTTTTTATCATAATTTTTGTTTAGGGGAAAAGCTGAGGAAAACTTGGGCATTTGTTCCAAGGTTCCTCAGTAACTATTAGAATCCAGTGGCATCTAAAAGGGGAAAGGGGAACCCCAAAGACAGCACATCTGAGTATTCCTGCCTCTGTTTCCAAAATTAGGTCTTGTGAAAAAGTTCCTCTCTTATAAAATGTCATTATTGCAAATAATCCTAAAAAGGCATCCACTTGGGGCGAGGGCAGTGCTAAAATAAGGCATATCAAAATTTGGCAAGGCTGAATTTTTATCAGGCAACTATAAACTTCTAAAATTTTATTGTGAAAATAATTCCACAGCCTGAAGTTTAATGGCATAAAATAATAACAAACAAATTGGCCTCATAAGACCTGGTTAATATTTAAGCCAGTGTTTTTAAACTTTTATTATCTCATGACATGCTTGAACCTATAGTTAAATTTCTGGGAATACTTCAATTGTGTTAATCAAAAAAATAAAAGATTTAAAAAAGGAATATACTTACTGTGCTTTGAACTTCTTTTAAAGAATTTAATTAGTGATATTTAAAAATTTTTGCAGCACACCTAAGATCCTCTCATGGCACGCCAGTCGAAAATCACTGACCTAAGCATTTTAAATATTGTTGAGAAATTTTCTAATGGAAAATCCTGATTAATGCCAATTTTGAGTCTAATACAGTTCCTTTGCTTGATTCTTAAATTATTAAAATTTAAACTTCATCTATGAGCCTTTGCCTTTGAAAAAAGATTTCCCCTATTTATAATCGTATGAGGACATAAGAGCACTAACTCTCAATCACTGCATTTTCAAATCTTATAACTCCCCAGAGTCTTGGTGTTCTGGACTGTGCCTCTGTGATTGTTCCTGGCTCCTGGTTGGTTCTTTAAGTTGTGTTGCAGTATACTTTTCTCTTTCCCATTATGATGGGATGGGACTTCCTATAGTGCCAAAATCCATCTCTGAAAAGCCCTAATGCATATTCTTGGGAATGACTCCATTTATTTAAAACGCTTTAAAAAGCCTTTGCCAGGATCCAGCAGAATCCTTAATGATAGTGTCCCAAATCAGTTCCAATTTATTGGTCAGTAAGTATGAGGTGAGCAGTTGCTTTTATACAGAGTAATGCAGGGATCTATGCATAAGGTAAGCATCAGATCTAAATTTTAAAAAATCCTTCATCTGTCACTGATCTCACACCCAAAATAAATTGCCATAAATTCTTCAAAGAATGGAAAATAAAAGAGTACATTTTTGCTTTTGAATCAAGTTTGTGGATTTTTCAAAGAACTTCTTCCCAGTAAATTATTGTTGACTTCACTCACAAAGGAACTCTTCATTTAAATGGAAATTTGAACTAGCCTGAGTCTTTCTTCAACTTGAATTCACAAAACTGTTTCTTCATTTCTATAGTTGAGAGTCCAGATAAACCTTTTCTCTTTTATTCTTAGATCTAGAGCTCAAAATTGACCTTCTCTCTTTATACTAACTTAAACTCTGATGACATGTTGGGGTAATGCAGTGGGTGAGGGGAGATGGAGTGATCTGGATTAGAGAGGTTCTAAGTGGTCCAGCAAGATCATCTGAACTCAACTGTTATTATGGGCAAGGATCACTAGAGTCAAAGAAATTAATTTACCTCTCAGAAGAAACTATCTCTCTGCTTCATGTAGGGAAAAAACTCCTCTGACCTCCAACTCCTGGGCTTAGGCAATTCTCTTGCCTCAGCCTCCCGAGTAGCTGGGACTACAGGTGCCCACCAGAATGCCTGGATATTTTTTTCTTGCAGTTTGGCCGGGGCTGGATTTGAACCTGCCACCCTCGGTACACGGGGCTGACGCCCTACTCACTGAGCCACAGGGGCCGCCTTACTTTAGCATTCTTTTAAAGGAATTCCTGATTCTTGGCCCTATTCTGGATCATTTCAAACAATTGTGTAGAAGTTGGGCAAGTAGTCTTTGGTGGTTAGCCATTTCAGACATTGCTAATTGTGTAGCCGGGGCAAGTTTCCTTAGGATCCTCCTCTGTGTACTCAGGATGGTGGGATTAACCCTAAAATCCCCCAGGATGGCTGTGAGGGTCCCCCGAGACTCTGTGTGAGGGAAGCACAGTAAATATTGGTCCTACCCCCCACAAATAATAATAGTGTATCTGGAGTCCAGCTGGGATGACTCTGAGTCACAAAAGGGTTAAGTTGGCCTTAAAGCACCCATGCCAGTACTTGGCATTCCTTGCTCTTGCCAAGTTTCTAACAGCCAGGAGCCAAGCACAGTGTCTGTTCCTGAACCCCGACAGACTAGTCACTGTTCAAAACAGTGCCCCTATGTCACAGCCTCGCTTTCCCGTCCAGGCTGAGCACAGGTGGAGAAGCAGATCCTAGTCTGAGATGTGTCCCCTTCATCGATCTGCTCATTCAGGAACTGTGGGAAATATAGACTAAGGAAGAAAAAGTTATCCAGATTTTCATTGTCTTGAAAAGACATTTTATCAGCTGGGGAATTTCTTTTCAATCTTGGCACATATGTGATAACAAAATAGGGATCATACTGTGAGCTAGATGACACGCTATTTAAAGGATGCTACTCTGGGTGACTGAAGCTCATCTCTAAGGGACATAACACAAAAGTGAGACAGCATTAACTAGGAGCTGGATCCTTGGGAGTCTGGACAAAGAGAAGAGAAAGCTTAAGTATCCAGTCAAGGGCTTTAATTCCAGTCTAAAAAAGAGTTTTCCTGGGTGACTTCACATTTATGGGGTAATTCAAGCTCCCAGATAATGATTTCAGGCTACAACCAAAAGGGCAAGAGCTGATCTGACAAAGTACAGAGAATTCCAGGGAATAGATAACAACAAACACTTGACCAGTACTGATTCACTGGGAAATCAGATTGCTTCCTGCCAAATGCTCAAAGGAAGACTACAAATGCTCTTCTGAGAGACAGATGTAGTCTTTCAGCACTGAGGCCTATGTTGAGAAAAATTAAATGTTATGTGGTTTGGAACTTGTGTCTATAAAACGCATGCTGTTGACAATGGTTTCTTCCCACAGTCTACAGAAATAAATTTGTACAAAGAAGTAGCTGGCCCAGATTATTAAGTACAAGACAGGAAGCTAGAAGCTCAAACTGGGCCTCTCAGGCCAACTTATTATGCAGTCTTCACCTGGTTCTTTCCCAATTTCCTCTCCAAAAAAGCTGAAAGAGTTGCTAAAGTGATCCATTATGAGTGGCTTGGGTTTAGGAAGTTAAAGTTTGGGGTTCAGTCTCTTATTGCATGAGTTCTTCGAGCCTATTTTCCGATGGCATGTGGTTTTGCACTAACACAAGATCTTGACAGATGAAGTTCACAGCTGAGCATTATGGACGTGGTTTTGGCCAAGGCATAAGTCATAAGACTCTTAAGATTCAGCTCAGCCAATGTTCAGCTTTCTGGAGCCTTCCTCTGAGAAATGTGTACTTAGTGTTATCTCAGGGAGGGTTTGTATAAACAAAAAGGCCTTTGTAGCACCAGCCCAAAAGTAGTCCTACAAGCAAGGGAGAGGAATTGGCTTGAGCCCTGCCATCTCCTTCGGATGCTTGCCAGTGGAGACCTAGAGTTTCCTTTCCCAGCAAGTGCTTGAAACAATGTCCGCAAATGAGCAAAGAGAGGCATCTGCCCGAGCCAGCATTTCTTTCTATTACAGATGATGGAAAATGTGCTTGAGGTTTAAAGTTGGGAAATGTGTTTTTGTTCACTCAGTTCCTATTATAACCACATCTGTTATCAGGGTGGGCTGGGTATTAATAGGCATGACTTTCTTAAGCCTGGAGTACTCCTCTGTGACGTTTTGGTTGAAAGCATCAAACAGAAAAGGCTAGGAAAAGAAAAACAACAAAACCCAGCACTCTGTGCTGGTGATATTGCCCTTGGATTCTTTTAGAAGGCCTTACTCTTGGCCTCAGCTCATTTGTATTCTCTCCATTTTCAGAACCTAATCTGAAAGTGAATCAGAATAAAGAGCTGCTCTGTCTTTTGTTTCTGGCTTCTCAAACATGCTACCGAGTTTAATCAGTTCAAAATGCATACCTTTTCCACCTTCTTTCTCCACAGATGGACTCACATTTTCTTTGACATTTCTTTAACGGTATTCTGTGGCCAAATGTCTTGCAATAATAGAATCATCCAGTGTTCGATTTGGAAATGACCTCAAGGATCCTCCAGACCAGAAGTTGTCAGACTACGTTTCTTGGAGCAAATGAATCTGGGATGACCAGGAAAGGGGAACATGAGAATGAACCAAGAATGCACACCCAACAACACACACACACACCCATCCACACCTCTGCTTAGCTCTGTCCTTTTTTTTTTTTTAGAGATAGGGTCTCACTCTTGCCTGGCTAGTCTCGAACTTGTGAATTCAACCAATCCACCTGCCTCGGCCTTCCAGAGTGGTAGGATTACAGGCATGAGCAACTGTGCCCAGCCAGTTCCATCTTATCTGTTGAGCTTCCAAGTAATGATTTATTTGAACAAAGAGTGATGTGTCTAAATAAAGTTTGAAACTCCAATAAATCTTGCTTCCTAATTTTACTGGTTAAGAAAGTAAATCCCAGGGAGACTAACTTTTCTACCTAAGTCAATTGATTGCTTTTTCACAAAGCCAAGATGAGTACTGAAGTGGTCTCATCGCCTTTGA
This sequence comes from Arctocebus calabarensis, assembly GCA_963573935.1. NCBI lineage: Eukaryota > Metazoa > Chordata > Mammalia > Primates > Lorisidae > Arctocebus > Arctocebus calabarensis. The sequence continues at coordinate 8,669 of CAUYON010074481.1, read as the reverse complement.
TTCATTCATTCATTTTTTCATTTGTCATTCCTTCATAACTGTTTCCTCTCCCAGCCGTAGCTTTAATTGCTATGTCCAAAAAGATGTATTTAACAGCTTAAATAAGTCACATTTGTTTAAAAGAAAATATTTTTCACTAACTTGAGCATCAGGTTACATAATAACTTATCTTTCACTGGCTTATTTAAAGGCCTTTCCTCATTAAATATCACATTTCTTCATATTGCAACTGAGGAATTTGTGGTAAAGTCATATTAACATTTAAAATATGTGGAATATATTAACATTTGTAAATTCCGCTCTTTTTAAAGCATCTTCATAGTTTATGTTAGCAGGTTCATAGTTGACATATATCTAAATATGTAATACCACTTGGTATTAAATTTTTTTCAGAGATGGCAACATTTTCCAAAGGAGCCATTTTTCTGACCTTTTGTACCTTTTTAGATTCATATTTTGTATGTGTTTTCTTGCATGAATATGCTTTGTATTGTCATGATATGCTGTGTATAGCTCTGTCAATTACCAACATTATTTTGTGACATTTATATGCCTTTTTATCTGTGCAGAATATGAGCCTTTTGAGGGTAGTGACAGTGTCTTACTCGATTCTTTAACCCCAGAATATCTCAGAATAGGTTCTCAAGAAATGTTGGGAAGTGCAGAGAGAGAGGTGGGGGACAGAGAATGAATCATGTACAATGTCTCTATAGATTTTTCCTAACAAGGAAAACTTTATGACAGATTGGAGTTCTTTGCTGAAACCAACTCGTTTAAAATACAACACAGCATTGCTGTTCTTAAACAAAGGAGTCTTGTGACTTGCTTTTTAGATTGACATCAACCTTCTGAATGAAATCTGTTTAACTTAGAGGGGAGATGAAAGAAGCCTCAAGAGAATTCTCCACCATTTTCTCTCTATCCTTCAGGTATTTTTATTGCAAAAAGAAAATTTGGTAGTTGATTCTTCTTTTTAAATATTTACCTATCTCTAAGGAAACTATGATATGTACCTGTGGTACCCAATACCTGAGTCATGGACTGTACCAGTCAATGGCCTATTACGAACTGGGCCACACAGCAGTAGGAGTGGCAGGTAAGGGAGCTTCATCTCTATTTACAGCTGCTCCCCATCACTTGCATCACCACCTGAGCTCTGCCTCCTCTCACATAAGTGGTGGCATTAGATTCTCATAAGAGTGAAAGCCCTACAGTGAACTGGATATGTGAAGGATCTAGGTTGCCTGCTCCTTATTAGAATCTGATATTCCCCACCGACCTACCTGTGATCCATGGAAAGAATTGTCTTCCATGAAATAAGCTCCTGGTGCCAAAAAGGTGGGGGACTGCTGACATATACATTAAAAACTTTTAATGCTAGACATATTTCCACAAATATAGAAGTAGAAATAATAGAATAATGAATCCTCTGTGTCCAACAACTTCAATAATTATCAACATTTTGCCACTCTTACATCATCTCTTTTTCCTTGTGTGTTTTAAAACCATGTTAAATTAATAAGGTGGACTATCAGATGAATATTAAAAACTACAAATATGTGAACTGTGACCAAAAATGGCGGTGTTTATTTGACACTTACTTAGTTACATTCAGGTAACAAATAGACATTGATCATATCTATGTAAAATTATACATTAAGCATGTGAGAAGAAAACTTGGAATATTTTAAATTATTCAGGGTTTAATGTTTATTTGGTTCATATCTGATATCTTTGTTCAATGTCTTATTTTAAAATCTTGCCTGTAAAAACATTCCAATGTTTCACTCTCATTAGAATATGAAAAATTTTCTAATTGTCTCTGGCTCCAAGATTTCTATTTGCCCCTAATATCCATTCTCTCTTTTCTTCTTACTAATAGAACTTCCAGTTTTCAATTTGGCAAAAGGCCATCTAGAAAAACAAAAAGGTACATTTCCCTGTTCCTTTGCTGAGCAGTGTGGTCATATGATTTAATTCAGGTACCATGTATAAATTTAAGAAAATGTTGTTAAGGTACAGAGGCATGCTCTTTCCTGCTCCTCCATCCTATTGGCTATAAGGCAGATGTAATGGCTGGAGCTCAAGTAGCTCTGTTGGGCTGTGAAGTAGAATAGGCCAAGAATGAAAGGGCAGTTAGGAGGCTTGCCCTCATGACTTTATGAAGGCACTTCATCAGCTCTGGACTACTTCCCTCCAGATTTCTTTTACATGGACTAGAAACAAACTTCTATGTTATTTATTAAGCTTTTAGTCTTTAAATTTTTATATAAGGAACAAAACACTAATTAGGACACATCAATGGTTCATTTCATCATTTAGTTCTGCTCATAGAATCTTTATTGTAGCAATTCCCAGTCTTCCATACTTGATTTTTAAAAGGAGCAATCATTTAAACAAAATCACTATAAAATACTTAACAAAGCTGAGGTAATCCCTTAAAATGAAGATAAAACTCAAGTTAAACATTTACAACATACTAAACCATTGCCCTTACAAACAAATACACTGAAAAGCCATCTATTGATAGTAGATTATGTACCTCTAGGCCATCCCACATCCTGAAAACCTTTTCTATCAGTAGTGTTATGTGATAATGAAGTTGAACCTCAGCCACATTCATAAATTGCTACAAATGCACAATATGAGACAGCTAGGAAACAGAGGACGAGGGCCCGAGAGAGGAAGCTGCTAACTCTAGGAGGCATCCACGGCAGCATGTTAGTGGCACTTTCTGGGCTTTGTGAAAGTGGGGGGCCTGACACCCACACCGCCTTCACCAGCCGCTATGAAGCCAAAGAGCATTGCCCAGCTCATCCACTAACCTGATGTGAGTAGAGGATACGTACTGTTTCCTGCCTGAGAACGCATTTCCCATTCTCTGGCAGCAGCCCCTAGGGCTACCTACAGACCTCTCTGCGTTCCTGTGGCCTGGGGGGAAGCAAACTCCAACTCCTAGGACGGAAAGCTGGCCCCAATTTGAGGCAATCAGTGGATCTCATTTCCTTGGCCACAAAGAGTGGGTTAGTAGTGGACAAATGACCTAAGCTGTTCTAATTGGAGTGAATCTTAAAAGTTTTGTGGGAGCCTTTGGAAAAACTACTTCCCCCCCTCTTTTTGCCAACTCAGAATCTTAAGAACATGAGGCAAGAAAACTGTAGCTATCTTGCCACTACAAGGACAGGACCTTATCTGAGAATGTAACCAACCCAAAGGAGGCTGACCTAGACAGCAGAGAAAGAGGAAATCAGGTTCTTGGTGACATCCTTTAGGCCCCGATGTCAGGGGTGGTGATGCTATTCCAGGCTTTAGACTTCTCAGGTATCTACATAAGTATGTTCCCGTTTGTTAATATTATTTTTGTTTGGCTTGTAATAGATTTGTGAGATAAAACACAGGATGTCCAGCCAAATTTGAAATTCAAATAAACAACAGCTAAATTTTATCATAGACCAGGTGTGGTGACTCAGGGCTGTAATCCTAGCACTCTGAGAGGCTGAGGCGGAAGGATCCCTGGAGCCCAGGAGTTTGAGACCAGCCCGAGCAAGAGTGAGACCCTGTCTCTACTAACAATAGGAAAAGTAAGGCAGGAGGATCACTTGAGCCCAGGAGTTTGAGGTTGCTGTGAGCTATGATGATGCCATGGCACTCTATCCAGGCTGACAGAGTAACTCTGTCTCAAAAAAAAAAAAATTGGAGCTGGAATACAATTATCAGAGGGGCTTTACCTATCAAATGCAATCAGTGTAACCTGTACCCTCAATGAATCCTCAACAATAAAAAAATAAATAAATAAACAAAACCCTTTAGGCAAAATAAATAAATAAATAAATTTCATTATGAGTACGTTCCAGATGTTGCATGGGACACATACCAATTAAATTAAATTAACTAGGTGTCCTAGATTTTTATTTGCTAAATTCAATAACTCTGCTTGTAACCAAAATGTATTAGCGATGGACAGTGACACAGTGTTCATGAGCATCGGTTGTTTGGGTGAGTGGGAGATCCAAGTCCTTGGCTGGGCCTAAGTGTTACAGAACAACAAAGCCTGAGGATATTGCTCCCAGCATTGTTTTCAAAGTGGGGTGTCACATGTTGGTGTTGACAGTGCTGAGGAGTGGGGGGTGAGTGGCAAGAAGGCAGGGGCCTGAGCTAAGCCAAGGGTAAGGCAGCCATCAGGAAAGCCCAGACCTTGACGTGCAGAGGAAGAGAAAGATCAAGGGGAAGTACAGTTGAGACACATCAAAACACTTCATTTACTTTGTATTCAATAGTATGGTCGAGGAAGGGGGGGGGCAGTGAAAGTGAGGACAAAGAGTGAATGTGAGGGGCAAAATAACAATTGAGATGATGTAGGTGCTGATGCTAACTTGCTAACTGTGCAGAGCGTGATCCTGAAAAAAAATTAGGGGATGGCATGCGTGTCTGGGCCCTCAGCGGGCCGCTCACCAGTGTGAGCATCTCTCGGGACCGAGTGTAAGTCCGGGGTCACTAGATAACAGCTTCAGTGCTTAACAGCTGGTACTGCCAGACTCCCAAGTACACACTGAATGTCAGCTTAGACTTTCAGTTTGAGCGATTTGGCCCTGAACCATTAGCTTGAGCCCTTACCTTCTGCATAACAGGTCACACCACTTTAGAAAGTGAGAAAGTGATGTGGCCTCTTCTCGAACCACCAGTAAGCTGCAACTAGGCCTCAGGGAACACCAGCGATGGCAGAGTGTAGGAGCACGTGCAGGCTGCAGGTGGCTGGAGGGTGGGTTACCGGCGTGCAAGGCACGGCATGTTCACAGGCTGGACCAGTGGTGCTCTTTTGCAGAGACCTGCTCTCCCCCATCGTCTGTCCTGTCACAGTGCCTTTTGAGGGGTGCCTGTGGCCCAGGGGTCCTCCCCTCACTCCTTATTCCTCTTGCTCTGCCAAAGTCCCGGTCCCTGAGTATTTTTGGCTCTTGGTGGTTTCTGCCTCCCCTCCTGAGCTTTAACCTTCTGAGGATCCATGTCGGCACTGTGGACACCAGCACGTGACACCCTGCTGGGGAAACAGCCAGCTCTGATAAACCCTTGCATTATAGCTATGGGTTTCCCAGACCAAAAACCTTTTCAAACCCTCAGTGTCATGCTGTGTGAGAAAATCCATCTTGTTCCTCAAAAAGAAACTGAGAACTAAAAAAAATAATAATAAAGAAACCATGTTATTTGTGCCCAAAGTACAGCCGTTGTCTGAATCCTGAGTTGCCTGCTCACCATTAAGTGGCAGATGGTTGTAAGTAAGGAACTGCTGATGGTGGGTTGAATGTGGCAAGCCAGGCGTGAGCTCCCAGAGCAGAAGGCATCCTATCAGCAAACGCAGTGGAGGGGCTGAGGGATAGGGAGGTGACGTCTCACTGAGCTATGTCTGTGTCACTAGATTAGATATGCGCAGACTGAAAAAGATCAAGGGACATGCTTTGAGCTGCAGAATAACAAGGCAAAAGCATATTTTTGTATTTTGTCTGTGTAACCTGCATATCCTCAGACCTGGCTAGCCTGTGGGCACTAAAGAGGCCACAGTAACATTAGACTTTGTACATTACTGGGCTCGGGAGAGAGTGATTGGGGGTGGAGAGGGTGCGGCTACCTTGAGCCGGTTGTGGAAGGACGCACGGCTGCGGGTACATGGGTGAGTGCTGGTATCAGACCACAGGGAAGCACTAGTACTTAGCTTTGTAGGGTTAATTGATGGGATGTTCATGTTACTGTGTCAGCAGCCATGGCCTTGCTCCTCACTAGCTTTAATGGGTGCAAGATATCATTTCTGGAGTACCTACCTCACGGGGCTAACTCTAGTCCGCCTCCAGATCAAACAGCCTTCGCTGAAGTATTGTTCCAACTGCACTGCAGGTGTGCATGTGAAGATGATGGTGTGTGTGTGTGTGTGTGTTGCATAGGGCTTCCTGAGTAAGAAGGAGCAGCAGGTGTCTTACCCACAAATATCCTCTCCCACCATCTGCCCCCTCCAACCCAGACCCCATAGTCACCCATTCGAAATTCCTTGGGGCTAATAAATTGCACTTTATTTAGGGTGTATACATAATTCCTGGGACAACGGTTAAGTCTAAGGACCATTTTTCATAGTCTTATCTCATTTGCCTTCATTGCACCTAGCTGAGCACAGAGAAAGGAGATGGGAATTGGTCAGACTAGGGAAAAAAGAGGAAGAGGAAGGGAGGGAAGGAGGGTCAGGCCAGGGAGAGCTACGCACCAGCAGGACCAGCTTCTCTATCAAGAGGTCCTGTTTCCTTTCCACCGCCTGCGTCTTTGTTTTTAGGATGAATTCCCTATTCACAGGGCTTCTACCTGGTGGCAAATGTATGAAGAGTTCCCTGCTCTCCAGTTTGAGGTTTGTGCAAACTTTAGCCACCAGCTCTGGTTTCAGTTTCCAGCCTACAGTGTTTTCTTTCCCAAGTCCAAGTTCCCAGGCTCTCTTTTTTTCTCAGCAGCCTCCATTGCAAGGCAACATGATTCCTTCTGGAGCTTCCAACCACCGCCACAGGATTTGGGATCCAGGTCCCTCCTTCCTCCCCGGTCCTATTGCTCTTCGCTGGGCCCCTGATTTAGTGAGTCCTGGGTCGGGGCACACAACTCAAGACCATGGTTGAGAGAGGCTCTCTGCATTCTCTGACCCAGAGTCTCCTCCAGCCAAGAAACTGGCATTGATTTTTTTCTCTCTTTTTTTCAAGCTCCTTCCTTCCTAAAGAATCCACTTGAAATATACAATAATGAATATGGCAGATTTTCTGTATATGTCAAAGAGGAGAGGAGGAGAGAATTTCGATCAAATAAGTCCAGGCTTGATGTGTGCCTTGGGTCTTTGTCTCCCAAGAGCATTTTCAGTGCTTCTTCCCTCTTCCCGACGCACCCTTCCCCTCTAAAACAAGCAATTCTTTTTTCTTCCAGCTCCCATTTTTAAATATTTCTTTAATCCTACCAACAATGTACCAGAAGACAAAGTCCTGTTTGTTATATTAAAGAGTAGTGGTCGGTTAAAAGCAGAGATTCTGGACCCACATTTCCTGGATCAAATTCTAGCTCAGACTGTGTGAATTTAGGCAACTCCTCATCAGTAAAATGCAATAATAGTATCTACTTTAATGTAATGTTATAAAATCAAATGAGATAATATATAACGTTTAAAGCAGGGCTTAGCACGCTGTAAGTACCATCTCCAGTAATATAGTTCTTAAAAGATTTAGTCTGGAGAGACAGTTTATCAACTACCTTTGTTCACTAAGCACATGTCTTTGGGATCTAACTCCCACTCCGGCACAGACTTTCTAAGGGTAATTAGCTCTCTCAATAAGAAGATTTATGGTTAGTGAAATTTGCTTCCTTGGGGTACCTTGCAGCCAGCCCTCACTTGTTCATTCATTCATTCATTAAGGCTTATAGAAATTCTTCCTCACATTGACTTGTAAACACTTTAATGTACCCCAATGCCCTTCACCAGGCATGAAATCACATTGCCTCATTCCACAGTTTTTCCCACACAGCTTTTCCACGTCTTCTCAGTACAATTCCCAAATCAATTTATACATCCTTGCCCCAGTTGCTGGCTCATGCTATGTTCCCTTCTGACAAATGACTATGACTTCACTATATCACAAAAGCATGTTTACAATTTTGAAAGAATCTATGGGAAATAGCGGCAATCCAAGCCATGATAAATTGTGAAGTCGAATTTTTCTAAAGACAGCTATGAACCTATGCCTCAAAGCCCAGCTACAGTTGCAGGGCTTCATCAGGCTTTTATGTTCCCGTGGTAACCAGAGTATGCATGGAGCTTATATAAACGTATTTTAAGGGAGACCGTGAGTGCAAAACATGCTATGCTGAAGTGAGAAGAACCCGCCTAGGCCCAGCTCTGCTGCTGACCCTCTGGGTGGGCTGGGGTGGCTATTTATAAGTAAGCCACTGTCTAAGACTGATTGGAGCTTTTCAAATATGTACTTAGGCCACCTAACATTAAAATTAACAGCTATGCTTTCTTAAAGTACATATTCTTGGGCTCCAACCAGAACTACTAAATCAAAATCTCTGGATATGGTAACGAAGAATCCTAGGGTGGATTTTTAACAAGATCCTAGGGTAATTCTTCCGCTCACTGAAATATGGGAATCACAGGGTCTCTGAGCCTCCTCTGACAGGGAAGAGTTGCCTACTTACTGCTGCAGGTCAGAATTTGATTGCTTCAAACCCAGAGCCTCAACATGGTAGAATGGATTCATCAGATATTTCATGATGAATATCTTTCATTCAACAAATATTTATCCAGTGTCAGGCATTATTCTTAAGATACATCAGTCAAAAGAATGAAAAATGCTGGCTTGGCACCTGTGGCTCAACAGGCAAAGGCGCCAGCCATGTACATCTGAGCTGGTGGGTTCGAATCCAGCCCAGCCCACCAAACAACAATGACAGCTGCAACCAAAAAAAAAAATGGCCAGGCATTGTGGTGGGCGCCTGTAGTCCCAGCTACTTGGGAGGCGGAGGCAGGAGACTCGCTTGAGCCCAGGAATTGGAGGTTGCTGTGAGCTGTGATGCCACGGCACTCTACCCAGGGGGACAGCTTGAGGCTCTGTCTCAAAAAAACAAAAAACAAAGTAGCTGAACTTTTCTACACTCTCAAC
>CAUYON010074480.1:0-21958 GCA_963573935.1 Arctocebus calabarensis | reverse complement strand
TCTTACTGGAATTAGATGATATCTCAATGTAGTTTTGATTTGCATATCTCTGATGATTAAGGATGAGCATTTTTTCATGTGTTTGTAGGCCATGCACATGTCTTCTTCAGAGAAGTTTCTTTTCTAGTCCCTTGCCCACCCAGAGATGGGATCACCTGTTCTTTTCTTGCTAAAAAGTTTGAGTTATCTGTGGATTTTGGTAATGAAACCATTGTTGGAGACGTAACCTGCAAATATCTTCTCCCATTCTGAGGGCTGTCTGCTTGCTTTACTTACTGTGTTCTTGGCTGTGCAGAAGCTTTTTAGTTTGATCAGGTCCCAGTAGTGTATTTTTGATGCTGCTTCAATTGCATGGGAGGGTCCTCCTCATAAAATATTCACCCAGACTGATTACTTCAAGAGTTTTCCCTGCACTTTCTTCTAGTATTTTTATAGTTTCATGTCTTAAGTTTAAATCTTTAATCCAGTGAGAGTCTATCTCAGTTCATGGTGAGAGATGTGGGTCCAGCTTTAGTCTTCTACAGGTCGCCAGCCAGTTCACCTAGCACCATTTGTTAAATAGGGAATCTTTTCCCCACTGAATGTTTTCAATTGGCTTGTCAAAGATCAAATAACAGTAAGTAGCTGGGTTCATCTCTTGGGTCTCTATTCTGTTCCATATATCTACCTCTCTGTTTTTGTGCCAGTACCATGCTGTTTTGTTCATTATTGATTTATAGTATAGTCTGAGGTCTGCTAGTATAATTCCTCCTGCTTTGATTTTATTTCTGAGTAATGTCTTGGCTAGTCGAGGTTTTTTCTGATTCCATATAAAATGACGTATTTTTTTTTGAGATCTTTAAAATATTACAATAGAACTTTAGTAGGGATTGAATTAAAATTGTGTATTGCTTTAGGTAGTATGGACATTTTAACAATGTTGATTATTCCCAGCCATGAGCATGGTATGTTTTTCCATTTGTTAACATCTTGAGCTATTTATTTTCTTAGAATTTTATAGTTCTCTTTATAGAATTCTTTCACATCCTTTGTCAGGTAAACTCCCAAATATTTTGTCTTCTTTGGCACTACTGTGAACAGAATAGAGTCCTTGACTCTTTTCAGCTTGACTGTTATTCGTATATATAAAATCTACAGATTTATGTGTTGATTTTGTAACCTGAGATGCTGCTGTATTCCTTGATCTCTTCTAAGAGTTTTGTAGTAGAAACCTGGTGTTTACCAGATATACAATCATCTCATCTACAAAGAGTGAAAGTTTGATCTCTTCTGACTCTATATGTATACCCTTGATCGCCTTTTCTTCCCTAATTGTGATGGCTAAGACTTCCATTACAATTTTATTTTTTTTTTAGTTTTTTTTTTGGCCGGGGCTGGTTTGAACCCACCACCTCTGGCATATGGGCTGGCACCCTACTCACTGAGCCACAGGTGCCACCCTGACTTCCATTACAATGTTAAAAAGCAGTGGAGACAATGGGCAACCTTGCCTGGTTCCTGATCTGAGTGGAAATGTTTTCAATTTAACTCCATTCAATACAATATTGGCTGTGGATTTACTGTAGAGAGCCTCTATCAGTTTAATAAATGTTCCTTCTATAACAATTTGTTAAGTGTTCTGATCATGAAGCGATGCTGGATATTTTCAAAAGTTTTTTTTGCATCAATTGAGAGAATCATATGTTCTTTGTTTTTTTAATTTGTTTATGTGATGAATTATATTCATAGATTTACGTATATTGAACCAGCCTTGAGACCCTGGGATAAAACCAACTTGGTCATGGTGTATAATTTGTTTGATTTGCTGCTGGATTCTGTTTGTTAGGATCTTGTTGAATATTTTCACATCAATATTCATTAGTGATATTGGTCTATAATTTTCTTTTTTTGTTGGGTCTTTTCCTGGATTGGGGATCAAGATAATGTTTGCTTCATAGAATGTGTTGGGTAGTATTCCTTCTTTTTACATATTTTGGAAAAGGTTGCATAATATAGGTACCAGTTCCTTTTTAAAAGTTTGGTAGAATTCTGATGTGAAGGCATCTAGTCCCAGGATTTTCTATTTAGGGAGATTTTGTATAGTTGTTGCTATTAAAGAACTTCATATAGGCCTGTTCAACATTTCTACTTGATTCTGGCTAAATATTGGAAGGTGGCATGCTTCTAAGTATTAGTTAATTTCCCTCAGATTTTCATATTTCTGAAAATAAAGTTTCTTGTAATATTCATTAAGGATTTTTTGAATTTCTGAGGAGTCTGTTGTTATTTCATCTTTACCATTTCTGATTGATGAAATTAGAGATTTTGCTCTTCTTTTCCTGGTTAGTTTAGGCAAAGGTTTATCTATTTTATTGACCTTTTCTTTTCTTTTTTTTGCCCTTTTGGCTTGTGCTGGGTTTGAACCCCCCATCTCCAGCATATGGGGCTGGCACCCTACTCCTTTGAGCCACAGGTTCCATCTTTTATTGACCTTTAAAAAAAACCAACTTTTTGATTTATTAATCTGTTGTATAATTCTTTTGTTTTCAGTTTCATTTAATTCTGCTCTAATTTTGGTTATTTCTTTTCTTCTGCTGGGTTTGGGATTGGAATGTTCTTCCTTTTCTAGTTGCTTGAGATGTCCCATTAAGTCGTTAACTTCTCCTCTTTCCGTTCTCTGGAGGAAGGCTTGCAGTGCTATAAATTTCCCTCTTAGGACTGTCTTTGCAGTATCCCAGAGGTTCTCATAATTCATATCTTCATTATTGTTTTGTTACAAAAATTTGGTAATTCCCTTCTTAATCTCATCTATGACCCAGCTATCTTTCAGCATAAGGTTATTTAGCTTCCATGTTTTTGTATGGGGATGCAGATTCCTGTTGTTACTGAGTTCGATGGTCTGAGAAGATGCAAGGAATAGTTTCTATTGTTTTAAATTTGCTGAGGTTAGACTTGTGACCTAAGATGTGATTGATTTTGGAGTATATTCGGTGGGCTGATGAGAAGAATGTATATTCAGTTTTGTTAGGATAAAATGTTCTGTAGATGTCTGTTAAATCCAAATGTTGAATGGTTAGGTTTAAATCTAAAATTTCTTTGCTTAGCTTCTTATTGGAGAATCTATCCAACACTGCCAAAGGAGTGTTAACATCTCCCATTATTATGGAGCTGGAGGAAACCAAGTTGCTCATGTCTGTTAGAGTCTGTCTTATAAATTGAGGTGTATTCTGGTTGGATGCACAAATATTATTAATTGAAATCTCATCATATTGATTATTACCCTTAACAAATATGAAGTGACCATCTTTATCTTTCCTTACTTTTGTTGGTTTAAAGCCTATTGTATCTGTGAATAAAATTGCAATGCCTGCTTTTTTCTCCTTTCCATTCCCCTGGAATATAGATGACCATCCCTTCACCCGGAGTCTGTATTTATCTTTTAAGGTAAGATGAGATTCTTGTATTCAGTAGATATCTGGCCTTAGTTTTCATATCCAGTCAGCCAACCTATGCCTCTTTAGAGGACAATTTAAGCTATTCACATTAATTGAGAATATTATAAGCCTGGTAGAATTTGCAGTATCAAATTTTTCAAAAGTCTAGTGGACATATTTAATCCTTTTGCCACCGGGGAAGTTGAAATTTGATCAAAAGTTTCAGAGTGAGTTTACTTTTGTGGTGGTTGGTTGCACTGGTTGTTATGGAGGATAGGTCTGAGAATATTCTGGAGAGCTGGCTTAGTTATGGCAAAGTTCTTCAATATATGAAAGTCCTTAAAGTATTTAATTTCCCCGTCATTAATGAAACTCAGTTTAGCTGGGTACAGGATCTTGGGTTGAAAGTTATTTTGTTTTAGGAGATTAAAAGTTGATGACCACCCTCTTCTAGCTTGAAAGATTTCAGCAGTTAGATCTGCAGTCAGTCTAATATTCTTTCCCTTGTAGGTTATAGTTTTCTTATGTCTGGCTGCTTTGAAAATTTTCTCCTTCACATTAACTTTAGTGAAGTTAATTATGATGTGTCTGGGGATTGTCTTATTTGGGTTGAGTCATGCTGGGGTTCTGAAACTGTCTGCTATCTGAATTTCAGAATCATTTGGCATGTCTAGAAAGTTCTCCTTCATAATCTCATGAAAAAGGGACTCTGTGCTTTGTGATGCAACTTCATCACCTTCAGGAATTCCTATAAGATGAAAATTAGTTTTCTTCAAATTATCCCAAAGCTCTCTGAGAGAATAATCCATTTTTGATTTCCATTTCTCTTCCTCTTTGAGGGATTGGGAGCATTTGAAAGCTTTGTCTTCAATGTCAGAAATCCTTTCTTCTGTTTGCTCCATTATGTTACTGAGGGATTGTACTGTATTTTTTCCAGTTTTTGAGGGCCGCAAATTCTTGTCTCAGTGTGTCAAAATCTTTGGTGATTTTGTCTTTGAATTCGTTGAATTCTTGAGACAACTTTTCAATTGTTCCTTGAATTTCTAATTCCAACTTTACCTCCATTTTATTACTCATATTTGCAATCCAAACTCTGAATTTGATTTCTTACATTGCAGTCATTTGTCTATGAATGGGATCTTCAGTTGTGTCCGCTGTATTTTTCCTTGGGGGAGTTGATCTATTCTGGTTATTCATGTTACTGGAGTTTTTCTGCTGATTCCTCCCCATGATTATTTTACACCATTTGGCTAGATGAGCAGATAAGGTGAAGTTGGTTTGGGGAGCTCCTGGAGTAGTGATTAACCATCCACTTACCCAAGAGATGGGATTGGTGTCTGTATCTTTCCCACAGAGCTTTGCAAATGACCTGTACAGTGCTATGGCTTGAGACACTGAGGACTTGGTGCAGAGGGGCTAAGTGGCTCTGTCTTGTTTTCAGCTGGTCTCTGTTCTACCCTAGTGAATTAATTACTCTGGGTTGAAGTCTCAGCTGTGGAGAAATGCCAGCAATTAAGTCACCCTACCCACCACGGGCAACAACTGGAAGAGGAAAGTCAAACCTTCCCACAACCACACACCCAGGATACCACTTTGGATAGTCCTCGGGTGATTGGTTCAGTCCAAGAGACCCATATCAATTGTCCCAGACAGCACCTGGTCTCAAGTGAGGAAGTTCAAAAGGTCTCTAGCAATTAGATAGCAGGGATCTGCTGGCTGATCAAATATGACTCGTTCTGGTGCTTTGTGGAGTCAGAAGGCCCCCCCCCCCAGCAAATGAAATAGTCTGGGAAGGTTGATGCCTCCTTCCCCACCTTGCACCTCTGTCACACCCGGTCACTGTTAACTCCACAGAGCTATGACCCAGTTCCCTCTATTGAGCAGATGCTCCAGGGTTTTGAGCCCGCCTGAGTCACAGGGAGATCTTATGTCTCTTTAGCCAGGCCTCCACACTCTGCCACCATCTGGCAGGGGAAGCTGAGGCCTAACAACCTCGGGTGGTTAATGGAAGCTGAGGCGGTTCATGCAGTTCCATCTCTGCCCCTGATTGATGTTGCTGACACTTATATTTGCATAGAATTTGTGATTCTGTCCTAGCTATATTCTGCTGCAGACCAGGTGCTGTTTGAGTTCACAGAAACTGCGATCCAGTCCCTATTTGTGCCACTGCCCAGAGCTGGTGTTTCTGTTTCCTCTGTAGTCTGTTTTTGGGGCGGGTGCAGTTAGAGCTCTCGCTCAGCTCAGAATTCCAGCCTCGGCCTGCCTACTTTTGTCTGAACTATGATTTCCTGAGGGCCAGATGTTTCTTAGGCTCACTAAAGCAGTCCTGTGGCTCAGCCCTGCCCTGGGAGTATGTCATTTCTGTGAATGCATCTTCAATTTTCATCCTGCTGTGCTCCACCCAAGCTGGTACCACTTTAGGCATAATCTTTGCTCATGGGGTCTGCATTACCATCCCAGATCTATTCCACCATTGTCTGCCACTGGAGAAGATGCCCGACTTTCTCTGGTTGCCCAGAGATAGGGAGTATCCTTCCAAAATATCCCCAGGGGTGTGAACCCTATTGTTCCCACCGCTGTTGCTGCTCTGTGCCAGGGGGTACCACCTCTCCCTTTCCCATACGTGTTCCTTCAGTCCACCATTTTCTTCTTACCCTCTGTGCTGCAGAATCGGCACAGACCTGCAACAACCCACACCCTGTCCACACCTCTTGAGAAAATGCCCAAAAATCTGGACTCTAAGGGGGAAAGGTGTCCAGACCTTGGAGTGAGAGTTCAGGGGAGTACTGGGAATTCAGAATTGCAGATAGAGGATATGAATAGTTTTATACAGTTTTATGCCTGGCAGGAGTGTGCTATAGCACCCTAGTAGGGGAAGGAGGTCTGGTTTTAGAGTGTCTCTCCTGTGGGATAAAATGGGAGGATGTTTGAACTCTGCTCACTTATTTGTAGAAAGTATACCAGGAGCCATTCTCATGGGGAGGGGATTCTTGTCCACTTGGCGATTGATTTTGTACCTTTTGTTTGTATCCTTGGGGTAACAGCTCACTTCAGCAGGGTTGATGTGCATTCTTCAACCTTCTCTCTTGGCTCAGCTCCAGATCATCAGCTTACTTGCTAAACTTCTGTCCTTTAACTCTCTTCTGGATGAAAACCTCTGTGAAAAGCTGGCTCCAATAAGCCATCTTGCCTCCACCCCTAGGTAAGTTATTTTTAATTGCTGTATAATACCACCAGTAAATCACTTAAATTGTGAACAGTACATCATCATTTAAATGAGTCACTGCAATGTATTTCTTTGTGTTATAATATCTGTGTAGTTAATCTTGTATTCACCATACTACTATGTTCAAACAGCCCTGATCCAAAAATAAGTTTAACTGGTCCTACCATTGGAATATCATTGCTTCTGCCTCTAAAGGCTGACAGAAAATAGAGAGTAAGACATCCATGAATTACAAAAATTAATTATATAAATAGTTTTGTATCTATATGTTCATTAATGTATTGCTTCTCAGCCTTTTGGCTAAGATCAAGTGTTCATTATTGTAAGTTTTACACAAATTAACCTAACCAGATTTATTTTAACATAATAACCTCTTAGCAAGATTATGGAACAGAGAATATATAGCCCTTGCAAACTTTTGACTAGGAAAGGCTATGATATTTGCCAAAAGAACATAACAATTGCTGAACAACCAAATCATCATAGTCATTTGGAAACTGTTTCTTCAAACATAAAAAAATTAAGAGGATAAAATATAGAGGTATATCTTCTTCTTTTGGCAAAAGCACATTAAAAAATCAGAATATTTTCCATTTTCCAGAGGAAAATGTAACAAATACAGCTAGTGAATTGAAGACTATCTAGCAAAACATAAGAATTTCTCATTTATTTTTATAGATAGTGGTAATGCTAATTCTGATTTTTTTTTCATTTTTGAAGGAAATTTTGTTGTTTTAAAATACAATTTTACCTAAAGTATATAATCCAGTGGCTTTTTGGTATATTATATTTTTAATTTTTTAAATTATGATAAAACGTACAGCATGATTCAGTAGAATTTTTTACATTCTCGAAGTTGTGTAATGATTATTACTATCCCTTTATCCCTTTTTATAAAATAGCATGTATATAGATACTTTCTCTCTGAAAAATTAAACATTTTACTTCACTCATTTCTTGCTTGTATTGTTTCCCCAAAGAAGCTAAATGTAATTCTTATCTTGGTTCCTCAATACATAAAGTGTTTTCTTCTTCTGGATCTTTAGCAAATTTTTTTTTTATCTCTGATTTTCTGTAGTTTGAAAACAATATGCTTAAGTGTAGGGATTTTAGGCATTTATCCTATTTGATGTCACTCATTGAGCTTCTGGATCTGTAGTTTGATGTGTGATGTTCATCTGGGTAAAGATCTAAGTCATTATTGTTTCAAATATTTCTTCTATTCTTTTCATTATTCACTTTCTGATATTCCCATTTTGTATACTTACACCTTTTTGTAATTGTCCAACATTTTTTGGATATCCTATTCTATTTTTTTCAATTACTATTTTCTTTACTTTTCGATTTTATTTTTATTTTTTATTTTATTTTATTTTTTTACTTTTCAATTTTAGAGGTTCCTCTTGAGATATCCTCTAGATGAGGCAATCTTTTCCTCAAGCTATGTCCAGTCTACCAATGAGCTCAGCAAAGGTATTCTTCATTACTGTTATACTTTTTTAATCTCTAGCATTTCCTTTTGCTCCTTCTTAAAATTATCATATCACTGATTAAATTGCCCATCTGTTCTTGCATGCTGTCTACTTTATCCATTAAATATCTCAGCATATCAGTCATAGTTGTTTTAAATTCTCAGTTTGATAATTTCAACCTCCCTGCCATATCTAAGTATAGTTATGATGCTTTCTTTGTCTTTTAAAACTATGTTTTGTGCCTTTTAGTATGACATATAATTTTTTTCTTTATAGATGGACATGATGTAGTGGGTAAAAAGAACAGCTATAAATATGCCTTTAGAAACATGATGATAAATTATTAGGGAAAGACAAGTTTTTTATAGTTTTATGATTAGATGTCAGTTTTTTAGTGAGCCTATTCTTCTGAACTCTAAAATTTACGAGTGCTTTTTAGTTCACTCCCCACCCCTTAGATGGGACAGGATGGCCAGATGAAGCTGGAATTGGGTAGTTGTCTTTTTTTAGGTCAGTTAGACTCTAATAAAAACACATTATGTTAGGCTCTGGGGATTTTTTATAGTGAGAGCAGATCATGTTAAGAAAAGGATGTCGGATGAGAGGAACTGAAGGATGAAAAATGACTTAAAGGCTATAGTACACTATTCAGATGATGGTTACACTAACAGCTCAGACTTCATCAATACACAAAATATCCATGTCACAAACTGCATTTGTACCTCCTAAATTTATACTACTATTATTAACAAACGAAAAGAACATAGTGTTCTGGGCATATTTCAAAATGGTTCTTTTTTCCCCTCCCCCTGCCAGAATCATGAAAGATTATTCATTGTGAAAATCTAGTCAAACCCCCACTTAAAAACCATGAAAGTGTGGGATCTTCCCTGATGACAGAGTCCTCCTTGGCGTTTATAAGTCTCAGATTTTTGTACACTAAGCATATAGCAATTTGTAAGTTGCACATCAGGCTTTCCTATTCTGGAGCTGGTTCTCAGAAAGATTTCTGTTCTTGACTTTCTACTGTGGAAAGCCGTAATTCTCGTTATTCTGTTAGTCTCTCAAATTGGGGGGACAATGGTTTGCCCTGTGGCCTCACTTCTCTTAAAGATATAAGAAGAGTTGTTTCACTTTCAATTTGTTCAGCTTGTACTTAAGATAAATGGTAACTTTCAGGCTTCTTTTTTTTTTTTTTTAAAGTTTGTGTATGTATATATTTTTTACTCCAGTCCCCACGTTACAAACATCTTACTTAATGGCCAATTCACACTTATGAATGGAGGATATTTCAGTGAGTCCATGAGTTACAAACATCCAACCAACACATGACTTGCACATACAAACAGAGGCTACTGTGTGCAATAGGTAAAGGTACCTATTCCAATTTGCATATAAATTCAACTTAAGAACAAACCTACAGAACCCATCTGGTTCATAAAGCAAGGACTTCCTTCCATAATAAGCTTGGAAATTGTCACTTTATCTTAACAAGTACAAGTTCTCCCTATTTTCTAAATTTAAAAAAAGTAGAATTTTTTTGTATTTATACATAAATGTTATTCTGTGTTATATAATAAAAATTTTTATTCAAAACTAAGGTGACTTCCTCACAAACCAAGGAAATATTTTGCAAAATGCTTTCCATAAATATCCTAAAATCTATTTCATAAAGTTTAAAATGCCATACGAACAATCTGAAATAGAAATATGTCAACCAAAGGATTTTAATTGATGTTCCTTTCTGTATTCTGCCCCCAACTAACTTGGCTTTTCTAGACAACACTTCCATTTTCTCTGTCTGTAAAATGGATAAATAAGATGGTTTCTAAGATTTATTTCAATCTGCACTTCTCTACAACTACAACCTGGATAAACATCTGTTATCTGGGGGATAGTGCCAGATACTAGAGGATGTAAGGAAACTTTCAACTCCATTGTTAAAAAGCAATCTAATTATAAACTAAATGCAAATCAAATGATAATACAAACCAAGTCCAAGGTGTAGTGAGGGGTACCAACAGAGGATGTTAAAGAATTTTATCCTGTGAGCTAGAAGTTTTGTATCTACCTCACTGGGAGCTTATGGACAGCATAGAATATCTGAATGGGTTTTTGATGTGAGGAGAATAGACTATACACAAAAGGTGTAGGAGCCAGTAATATTTGTGATAGAATAATTAGAGATTGACTTAGAAGGAATCAGATCAGGATAATAGAGAAGGCTGAACTAGTGAGTTTAAGTCATAGAATGTTGGCAAAGGCAAAGTATTACTAAGGGTAATACCAATAGCACTAACATACAAATTGCTAGTCAACAATTAACCTTGAGGAGGTGATATTTGAACTAAGATAAGGAAGAAATAATTTGAAAAGCTGAAGATTGTGATTTCAACCAAAGAGAATTCTGTGTATAAAACACAGAATGGTGAAAATCCACCACTTATTTGGGAAATGTAGAGCAGTCTGGGTGAAGGAGAGGATCACACACTATGGTGAGAAAAAAAAAAACTGTAAATATAAATGGGTTTGAATTAGGAATGCACAGAACTGGGCTAAGGCAGATTTCAAGATTATTAAAAAAGAGAGTTATAAAATCTGAAATTCTCTTTGGGAAACCAAAAACCCTAACAAATACAGCTTCAACTTAAAGGACAACAATAATAACAATGAAGGTTATGCTGTAATTTTCCAGGTTAGATATGATGAGGGACTGGATAGACGGAATGTGAGAGATAATAAGAAAGGAGGAGTAGATCGCTAAGTCAAAACAAAGATAGAGGCAGCAAAATTTAACAATGCAATAGAAAAGTTGATATCAGAGTAAAACAATAAAATACTAATAATGAAATTTGCTCAGTGTTATCGTTTCTTTGCCTGTCAAATCTCTAAAATTCTGGAGAAAATAATATATTTGTATCTCAGTATCCTCCATTTGTAGTGTGTTTCTCAGACCATTGGGGACACTAAATAAATTTTTCGTTTATATTTACTTTTTATTTTATCAAAACACACACAACATAAAATTTACCATTATGTCCATTTTTAAGTGTACAGCTAAACAGTGTTAATTACATTCACACTGTTGTGAAACCAATCTCCAGAATTTGCTTATCCATCTGGCAAAAATGAAACATTGTATCTATTAAACAGTTCTCTATTGACTATTTTACCAACCCCTCACAATTACCACTTCATTTCAGTTTCTATGAATTTGACTACTATAGGTACTGCATTTAAGCAGAATCGAACAATATTTGCCTTTTTGTGATTGGTTTATTTAACTTAAAGTCCTTGTCTTAGTCCACTTAATTTTGATATGACAGATTACCTGAGGATGGGCAATTTATAAAGAGAATAAGTTTATTTGGCTTATGATTATTATGGCTGGAAAATCAAAGACCATAGCACTGAGGCCAGGCACAGTGACTCATGCCTGTAATATTAGCATTCAGGAAATCCAAAGTGGGTGGATTGCTCAGCAGTTGGAGATCAGCCTGAGCAACAGGAAGACCCTGCTTCTCATTTGAAAGATATTAATCAATCTTAATAATTTAATCGCACATTAAAGGAAACACCTCCTAACATTGCCACCCTAGGGATTAAGATTACAACAGGAGTTTTGGTGGGGACCATAGGGCTCCTCAAGATTCATACATACTGTAGGACACATCAGACTTTTCTTCTTTTTAAAGGATGAATAATACCCTTTGTATGTATCATATTTTATGTATCAGTTCATCCATGATAGACACATGGCTTATTTCTATCTTTTGACTATTGTGAATAATGCTGATATGGTGGTGCCTGTGGCTCAACGGAGTAGGGCGGGAGGCCCCATATGCCTGAGGTGGCGGGTTCAAACCCAGCCCTGGCCAAAAACTGCAAAGAGAAAAAAATAAAAAAAAAAAGAAGGAATAATGCTGATATGGACATGGGTGTACAAATAATCTCTTCAAGACTCTGCTTTCAATTCTTTTGGATAGATACCCAAAACTGTCATTCCTGGGTCATATGTTAATTATGCTTTTTATTTTTGGAGGAATCATTACTCTGTTTTCCATAGAAATTGTACCATTTTACATAATGTTCATTCTAATTGGAGTATAAAGGTATCTTATTATTGTTTTAACTTTAATTTCCCTGATGCTTAATGATGTTGAATATTTTGTCATATTTTTTGGCCATTTGTGTGTGTGCGTGTGTGTATGTTTTTATTTTGAAAAATGCCAGTTCATGTTATTTTCTCACTTTTTGATTGGGTTGCTTATTTTTTTCTTACTGTTTTAGTACATAGTAGATTCTGGCTATTATTCCTTTGTTAGACACATAGACTGTAAATACGTTCTTCCATTCTATGGGTTGTCTATTTTTTCTGAAGAATCTTATTAGTTTA
This sequence comes from Arctocebus calabarensis, assembly GCA_963573935.1. Lineage (NCBI taxonomy): Eukaryota > Metazoa > Chordata > Mammalia > Primates > Lorisidae > Arctocebus > Arctocebus calabarensis. The sequence continues at coordinate 9,451 of CAUYON010074480.1, read as the reverse complement.
ATTAAGCCCCATTTGTCTAATTTTGTTTTATTGCATTTACTTTTGGAGTCTTAGTCATAAATTCCTTGCCTATTCCAATAAATGAAAAAGTTTATTCCTAGGTCTTATTTTAGGATTTTTATTCTTTCAAGTGTTACATTTTATTGATTCATACATTTTAATTTTTGTATATTGTGAGAAATAATCATCTAGCATGTACTTTTGGATGTGGGTATCCGTGTTTCCTAGCACTGTTATTGAATAGTGTGTTTTTTCTCCAGTGCATGCTTTTGTCTTATTTGTTAAAGATCAGTTAGTTGTAAGTATGTGGTTATATTTCTGTGTTCTCTATTTTGTTCCATTGATCTACATGACTACTTTTATTCTAGTACCAAGCTGTTTTTATTACCATAGCCTTATAATATAATTTGAATTGAGGTAATGTGATGGCTCCAGATTTGTTCTTTTTGTTCATGATTAGTTTGATTATTTGCACTATTCTTTTTGGTGTTATGTAAATTTTAGAATTGTTTTTACTTATTCTATAAACAATGAAGTTAGTATTTTGATAGGAATTGTATTTAAACTATATATTGCCTTCTTTAAGAAATATGATTATCTTAACAATATTAATTATTTTGATCCATGAACATGGGATTTTTTACATTTGTTTGCATTATCTACAATTTCTTTCATCAGTGACCTATAACTTTCCCTGTAAAGATGTTTCACCTCTTCAGTTAAATCTATTCCTAGGCATTTTAATATATATATTTTTGCAACTGTTTTAAATGGGATTGAGTTCTTGATTTGGATTTTATCTTGGTAATTGTTAGTGTGTAGAAATGCTATTGATATTTGTATGTTGTAATCTGTATCACAATCCCAACGGCATTATTTAAGAAATAGACAAAACAACATACACAGGCACTATGGATCCAGAATAGTCAAAGCAATCTTTTAAAAAAGGACAAAGGTAAGCGCCTTACACTTCCTGATTTCAAAACACATTACAAAACCCCAGTAATCAAAGCAATACAGTACTGGCATATAAACCAACACATTGATCAACAAAATAGAATAGGGAGCCCGTGAATAAACCCATATATATGGTCAACTGGTCTTGGACAATGTTGTAAAGAATACAAAATAGGGAAAGTCTAGTGTTTTCAACAAATGCTATTGAGAAAACTTAATATTCACATGCAAATAAATGGAATTAGACCCATGTCTTACACAACACAAAAAATTAAACTAACCATAAATTTTAAGATTTACGTTCTATATGTCAGGGAATGGAGGCATAGACCAATATATACATTTCTTATTATTTTACACAGGTCCTTTACCCATGTTTAATCAGGTTAGTTATTTTCTTGCTATTGAGTTATTTGTGTACCTTACATATTTTGATTATTAAGTGTTGGTAGATATATGATTTTCAAATGTTTTCTCTTACTATAAAGTTGACTTTTATCTCTTTGACTGTTTCCTTTGTTGTGCTGAAACGTTTTCATTGAAGGTTGTTTCCCTTGTTTAATTTTTCTTGTGTTGCTTATGATTTTTGTGTCATATCCAAGAAATTAAGTCCAAAACTAATGTAATTTTTTTATTTTATTTTTTATTCTAGGAGTTTCTAGGAGTTTTACTGTGTTGTTTGTCAACAGATATAAAATTTCAGTTAGATAGGAGAAATAAATTCAAAAGATCTATTGTGCAACAGGGTAACTACAGTTGAAAACAATGTATTATATTTTGAATATCACTGCAAGAACTCTTTAAGTTGTCTCATCACAAAAAATAAGTGTGTGAGGTAATGAATATGTTAATTATCTCAATTGATCCATTCTATAATTACATATAGTTCAAAACATAGTGGCATGCACATCAAATACATACAATTTCCATTTGTCAATTAAAAATCAAATGTAATGAAACAGAAAAATGATAGAAGTATAACAAAGCATTCAGGAATATTAAATGATAATTAGCACAAAACTAGAAAGGCTTAGAAATTGAAAACTTCGAGTAGCTCTGAAGCTGGGGTATGAGGTAGAAATTGAAAAAAGGAGGATTGGTATTGAAAAAGGTAGAGATGATTCTCATATCCTATACTTAACACCATTTGGATGTTCGCTAATTCCCCTCTATAACCCTGGAAGAGGAATGAAAGTTAACTGAGAAGATGAATCAGAAAGATTTGGATTAGAAGACACCATACATGAGAGAAAGAATGAATATGCAGTAAATCCTCCAATACATTTTTCTCTAGCTCTGATTGATAGTTTTATACCCTTCATAGAAGAGATTGTAAGATTCATCTTTCAAAATACATGCAAAGAAAACCTAGAGATATGAACATTTGTGAATTCTTTAGTGAAATATCTTGAGTTTTAACTTGATTATCATATATTACAACCTACTTGTAAGCATTTCTTAAACATACTTCCCAAATTTCCAATGAACTTTCCCTCCATGTACTCTTACATAGTAAGAGGCAACCAAAGTTGCATGTATTTGTGAAAATATAACAAAAATAGCTAAATTAGAATATTTAGGCAGCAGAAGGCCTTAGAAATATCTTTGGAGGGGATGATAATTTCAGAATGGTGAAGTGGAGGACTGTGTATCTTTTCCCCAGTAAACAACTATAACTTGTTGAAATTATTTAAATCAACTGATAAAGGCTCTGGGAATTGCCATAAGAGCATACAACAAATGTTTAAATATGTATTGAGACAAATTTACTAAATCATGGAACCTGAGCCACAGCCCAGTCTGTTGTTTTTCCCTCATCCATACCTGTGAGAGAAATTCCATTCTAGGTGGATATGGGTAAAAATATGGCATTCCCTCTCCTCTCAAATCACTGTTAATTTCTATGCTTAAAGGAGAGTAAAGCCCCATAATTTCTCATCCATACTACTTCCATGTTGCAGAGACTAAATTCTAAGAAAATAAGGTTAAAACGTTGGGGGTTCTCTTCCTTTTCCCAGGTTCTATCCATAAGGTTGAAACTCATTCCAGGTATGGAAGGCTGAAAATACTGGTGCCTTAAAATGTCTCATCCCAACTGACTTGGAGGACAGATGTTCCACAGTGAGAGAGGCAAGAAAATAAAAGTGAAAGTTTTTACTCCTACCCAACTACTTGATCATAAAATGGGCACATCACTCAGCCAAAAAGGCCACTCTCCCCATCTCCAGCTCTGGACTGGTGTCACAGAGATATTGTCAGGGGGAAAACAATCATAATAACATAGATGTCTGAAGCTGTTCACAAATGAAGAAATTTAATTTGAAACAGAGTGTGGGGAAATTCTAGGCTAAAATTCCTCTTAAAAACAATGGATATTTTGGTGGTAAGAAATTAAAATCATAATAGTATTTACGTGGAAACAACAAACCAAAGTGCAGACCAATTAGTTCACCAGCAAGAACTCCAGAATGAGGCAGCTAAGAACAGCCTTCCTTGGATTAGAACAAACTTCCAAGCTTGGCTTCACTTCCACTAAAAAGTGGCCCACATTTCATTGGATCATACTATGAAGCAGTTTATGGCCCTGAGCATTATTAAACAAAAAAGAGCAGTGTTAAGAGCAATAGCTTAACAGCTGGGTGCAATATCAATAGAGGCAGACAATTTAACAGATAAGGGAGAGAGACTGTCAAAGAGACACCTGCTAAAACCACTGTCATCCCAGGCTAAATGCATGTAGGTGTGTGGCCAAAGCTGCACATTCTAAGGAGCAATAGCAGAGGCTTCACATTATAAAGGAAATAGACTTCAGTAAAATAACCTACCTAGACCACTAAACAAATAAGTAGGCAAAGAATAGGCAAAACAAGCTAGTACAGATGTCGATCAGTGTAAAGACTGCCTATAATATATTAGCTAAATTATCCAAATGTCAACAAAAAATTATGAGACATTCAAAGAAACAGGAAAATGTGACCCCATACAGAAAAACAAATGAGACAATAGAAGATGCTTGTGAAATGGCATGGACGTTATATTTAAGAGGGACTTTTAGTCATCATTATAAACATGTTCCCAGAACTAAAGGAAACCATTTACAAATAAGTAATGAATGGTATGATAACAATGTTTTATCAAATAAAGAATATCAATGAGACAAATTATAAAAAGAAAGCAAATTTTGGAATTGCAAAGTGTAATAATTGAAGTTAAAAATTCATGAGGTTGAGTTCAATATTACAATGAAATTGACAAGAGAAAGGTAGATCAATAAAGATTATGCAATCTAAACAGAGGAAAGAAAAAGAATGGAAAGAAATTAACAGAGACTCAGAGAAATATGTGATACTATTCAGTGCAGTTACATATGTGTAATGAGAATAACAGAAGAAAGGGAGGAAAAAAGAAGATAAAAAAATAACATTCAAAAACGTAATAGCTGAAAACACAAATAAGATGAAAAATATTAATCTACAAATGAAATAAACTCAGAAAATTCTAATGTGTTAGACATAAGTAGATCAACATACAGATACATCAGAGTAAAAATATTGATTTCCAGATCTAAATAGCTGCAGTAAAAGAAAATAAAAAGTGAAATGAGCATAAAGGGAAATACTAACAAGATTTTTAGTTGATTTCTCCTGGAAAGCAATGTAGCCCAGAAGGCAGAGGGATGAAATATTTAAAGTCAGTAAGAGAGCTGATTTGCAGCCTCAGCCCCTCAGGGGTATACAGTGAGGCTGATTTAGAGGGCCTGATAAGCCGGCAGCCACTTTAGTAGAGATCCCAGCAATACATGTTTTCCTGGGAAAGCCTCTACTTAGCCAAGGGTAACAATGTCTTAACACAATAACTAAGAAAATACCATGAAGGCTATGTTAACCAGTTAGATGAAAATATTTCAAATTGTATATAAAACCAGAACATTGTACCCCCAAATTGCATTAATGTACACAGCTATGATTTAATGATAATTAAAAAAAGTATCTGTTAAGCGGGCTGAGGAGAGAATCAGGCTCTCAACCTTAAAGGAATAGAGGGTAGGGAAGCCAGTAGAAGCCTCCAGTTAACATCTTATAGAGCTGTATCAGCATTGTGATTAACATCTCGAATCCAAGAAGATCACCTGTTTCCCAGTCAATATTCAGCAAGACATATATATTGCTTTGTTTTTGGTTTTTCCTTACTTTTTCTTCTTTTTTTTATTTCAACTTCCCCCCCTGGATTTTTCTTTTCTTTTTTCTTCATTTTCTAGCTTAAATATAATTTTTCATTGTTGCCTGCTTTAATAAGCAGAACTTCACTTTTCTAAGTTTTTCAGCCCGTTACTTGTTTTTTTCCCCCAATTTTATCTTATAAGGTTTTTTGTTTGTTTGTTTTTGATTGATTTACAGTATTTTTGTTTTTCTTCTCTGTTTGGTGGAGGTGGGGTACTGTGTCTTCCCAGGTTGGCAAAGAGCTGCAGACCTCAAAGGAACCACCCAACCCAGCACCCCCAGATGTTGGGAGTTTTTAAGGTGTGGGTCAAAGTACCCTACTGTACACCTCTATTATTCCTGTCACTCTCTTTTTGTGCTTGTCTTCTTTTTGTCAATTCTCCCTTTTACTCTCCCCCTTTCCTTTATTGCTTTTTTTTTGTGTGTGTCTTTTTTTCCTTCTTGCTCTTCAATCTTCTCATCCTTTTAGTCCTGTACTAAAAGGACTCATCAACACCTTAGGTCAGAGGCATGGTAACTTAAAAAGCAAGAGGAAGTGAAGGGAAAATTAGGGCAAGGAAGACACAGAAGAAAAATCCAACATGAAAAGCCAGACCAGAGCAACTGCTCCAAGGGACTATGGGGTAGCTGCTGCAGAGGAGTCCACTTATAAAAAATGTTAGTGGCATATACAAAGGCTACTGATTTGTGGACATTGATTTTATATCCTGAGACATTACTGTATTTTTTGATGACCTCCAGGCATATTGTGGTTGAGTCATTGGGGTTCCCGTAATATAAGATCATATCATCAGCAAAGAGGGAGCGTTTGACCTCCTCTCCTCCCATTTGGATTCCTTTTATTTCCTTCTCTTGCCTGATTGTATTGGCTAGAATTTCCAGCACTATGGTGAATAGTCATGGCAATAGAGGACAACCTTATCTAGTTCCAGTTCTAAGTGATCTTATATTTCAATAACAGCCAACACGAGAGGCTAATTAAGGACACAACCCCCTTCACCATAGCTTCAAAGAAAATGAAATACCTAGGAATCTACCTAACAAAAGAGGGAGGGACCTCTACAAAGAAAATTATGAAACCCTAAGAAAGGGAATAGTGGAAGATATTAACAAATGGAAGAACATATCATGCTCATGGCTGGAAAGAATCAACATTGTTAAAATGTGTACACTTACCAAAGATATCTACTGATTCAATGCCATCTCTATTAAAATACCAACATTATACTTTCAAGATATGGAAAAAAGAATTCTTCCTTTTGTATGGAACCAGAAAAAAAACCTGCATATCTAACACACATCTTAATAATGAAGACAAAGCCAGTGGTATTTTTCTACCAACCATTTGGGTATACTACAAGGCAACAGCAATCAAAACAGCATGGTATTGCCCCCAAGTTGGAGACATTGACATTTGGAATTGAATAGAATACCATAATGTGAAAGTAACATCTTACAGCCACCTGACATTTGATAAACCAAACAAGAACATACACTGGGAAGAAGAACACCTAGTCAATAAATGGTGTTGGAAGAATTGGATAACCACATGTGAAAGACTTAAACTAGACCCACACCTTTCACCACTTACAAAAATTGACTCAAGGTAGAGGAGACATTAAAGTCTAAGGCATAAAAGTATACAAATCCTTGAAGAAAGTTTTGGGAAAACACTTGAGGATATTAGACTGGGGAAAGACTTTATGAAGAAGACTTCTGTGGCAAATGCACAATAACACAAACAAATGGGACTTCGTGAAATTAAACGACATCTCTACAACTAAGGAAACAACAAACAAAAGAAATAGACAAGCTTCAGAATGAAAATGGATATTGACATTTTATGAACTGGACAAAAGCTTGATAACTAGCATCTACAGACAACTCAAATTCATCAACATGAAAAGACCTAATAATCCCATATATCACTGGGCAAGAGCCATGACTAGAAATTTCTGTATAGAAGATAGACAAATGGCTAAGAAACATGTGAAAAAATGCTCATTGGCTATAATTTTAGCTATTATCATAATAATGGCTAAAATTCACTAGGAACATGTTAGTTGTTAATACTTATGTGCCCAGTAATACAGGAAAAATATAATTTTGTAGAGCAAAAGTGACAGGAGAATTATGAAAAATCATATTACTACTGAGGCTGTAAAATTTTGTACCCAAGCGCAAGAACAGATTAAAATTCTGGAATTACATGAGAATAATGATAATGAAAACAGAATATATCAGAATAGACCACTACAGCAGTGATCAGAAAATATTGTAGGCATCTTAAATACTACTTACACCACTAAAAATAAAAATCAATGACTTGGATGTTAAATTCAGAAGCCACGACATAATCTAAAAGTATGAAGGCAAAACTACTTGTTAGAGGTGGAAGGTGAAATAAATGGGTTAGAAAATAAAACTACAGGGAAATTTTACTTAGGAGGATGTTCTCCAGATCCTTTCAGGTAAATATAAAAGAAGTAAAGTCACCATCTTTCCTTATGGGTGAATGTCGGGGTATATGGCACACTTTCTGGGTGAAGGGTTCAACTACAACTTGCACTTTACCTAACAAATGCAAACAGTCTAACCTGATTTTACATATCCCTCTTACATTAACCAGAATTTAAACAAAAACAAAAAAAGACTACAGTAAAACTCACATATACGAGGAATGGCAGGTTTATTTGGGTAGATATCAGAAACATGAAAAGTCACCGCATAAATTAATCAAAAGGAGACAAAGACAAATACTCGAAATTTAAAATCACAAGGGTGACATAGTCTTCAATACAGAGAAAATTTCAACTTTCCTCAGTGTAAACTTTGCAGCATTCTACTCAAATACATTGGAACACAGATGCAATCAATCATTTTCTAGGGAAACACAATTCACCCACATTGGCCTCAGGAGAGGCAAAAAATCTAAGGACACAATCACATGCAATACTTGCTGAATGTGGATAAAGAATTCTTTTATAAAACAGCAGCCAGGAGCTCAACACGCGGGCGGCCCCTCCTTGGGGCCTTGGCCACAGTCTGTGGTACTTAGAGAGGGCGTGCTGTGGGCTCAAGGATACGCCAAAGGACCGTGCTCGCGACCGCGACGGTGAGGCGGTTAGGGGCAAGCGCGGCCATTGAGCAGAACGCTCTCCAGCAGCGGCGGCGTCCCAGAGTGTCTGTCCGCTCTGGGCGCCAAGGCAAAAGCGGGAGTTTAGGTCTGAGAGCGTTTGAGCCAGGACCGGGTTCCAGGAGCCCTCTCTGCCCACAGAAGTGAACGGTCAGCTTGATGGGGCACAGCCTGCTGGTTCTGATGAGGACTTATATATACTCTGAAGTTTGGTAGCATGATTCCTCCTGATTTGTTTTTATTTCTGAGCAATGCCTTGCCTAATCGATGTTTTTCCTGATTCCATATTAAAAAAGGTATTATTTTTAAAGGTGCTTTCATAGGGATTGCATGAAATTTCGATATTACTTAGGGTAGCATGGACATTTTAACGATGTTGATTCTTCCCAGCCACGAACATGGTGTGTTTTTCCATCTGTTAACAACTTCGGCTATTTCTTTCAGAGTTTCATAGTTATCTTTGTAGAGATCTTTCACGTCCTTAGTTAGACTCCCAAATATTTCATCTTCTTTGGCACTACTGTAAAAGGAACAGAGACCTTGACTGATTTTTCAGCTTGATTATTATTGGTATGTAGAAAAGCTACTGATTTGTGAGTACTGATTTTGCATCCTGAGATGCTGATCTAATCCTTGATCACCTCTAAGAGTTTTGTATTTGAGTCCTCGGGGTTTTCTAGGTGTAAAATCATATGATCTGTGAAGAGTGAAAGTTGAATCTCCTCTGACCCTATTTGGGTGCCCTTGGTCACTTTCTCTTGCCTGATTGCAATGGCTAAGTCTTCCGTCACAATGTTCCATAGCAGTGGAGACAACGGGCAACATTTTCTGGTTCCTGACTTGAGTGGAAATGTTTTAAATTTTACTCCATTCAATACAACATTGGCTGTGCGTAGGTTTGCTGTAGATGGCCTCTATCAGTTTAAGAAAAGGCCCTTCTATACCTATTTTCTCAAGTGTTCTGATCAGGTAAGGATGCTGGAGATTATCAAAAGTATTTTCTGCATCCATTGAGAGAATCATATGGTTTTTATTTTGTTTATGCAGTGTATTATCTTTATAGATTTACGTATGTTGAACCAACCTTGAGACCCTGGGATAAAACCAACTTAGTCTTGGTGTATAATTTGCTTGATGT
>CAUYON010074479.1:0-26188 GCA_963573935.1 Arctocebus calabarensis | reverse complement strand
ATCCAGCCTGGGCCCGCCAAACAACAATGATGGCTGCAACCTAAAAATGGCTGGGCGTTGTGGCAGGTGCCTGTAGTCCCAGCTACTTGGGAGGTGGAGGCAAGAGACTCGCTTGAGCCCAGGAATTGGAGGTTGCTGTGACCTGTGATGCTACAGTGCTCTATCCAGGGCGAAAGCTTGAGGCTCTGTCTCAAAAAAAAAAAAAAAAAAAAATTAGGATAGCATCTTTTCCTTTTTTCACAGACCATCGGGATTTCTTCTTAATTCATTACATTTTGAATGAATTGAAAATAGGGATTGAATAATACCTATGAAGAAAATCTAAAACATACATTGCCAACACTGGGTTGTATCAATTTTAAATCTTTTCTATAGGGAGCTATTAATGATGATGTTTATTGCTAATCAAATTTTGAATTTCATAAATATTTAGAACCCTTTTGAGAAGATGCCTTGAATGTAAAAACAATGTTTTCTCAGACAAAGGCCCTTAAAGCCCATAAAAAAGTATTTTTTTTAATCTTTTTCTTTTCTGTTTGAATTGTTGAGAATGAAAGCTTGCAAAAAATTAGTTTCTAGAGCATTTTAAGGTCATATGTTTGTCTGACATTTTCAGAAACAGAGTTCAGCATACCTCATACAATTTCAAGTGATCAGCTCTCATCTGAAAACCTAAGTTCAGCTGTGGGACAAAAGATTGCCTCTCCTAACCGAATTCTCTCAGATGAGAATAGTTATGCTACAATAGTTGTTGGTTTTCCAGATCTCCTGGTAAGCATCACTTTTTGAAACTATTGAATATGTATTTCTGACCCTCAGTTTGACTTTGATCTATTGATGTAAGACTTTTTGGGGGATAATTAAAAACAATAAATTTTTGGTAAGCATTTAAGATCAAGTTTGCATTACAAATCAATCATTAAAAATTTATTCTACCATCTATAGTTTCATTATTTTAAAAAATTAACAGTTAAGGTATGCCACGGAGTGGCAGGTTCAAACCTGGCCCTGGCCAAACTGCAATGAAAAATAGCCAGGCTCAGCTCGGCGCCTGTGGCTCAACGGGCTAAGGCACCAGCCACGTACACCTGAGCTGGCGGGTTCGAATCCAGCCCAGGCTCGCCAAACAACAATGACAGCTGCAACCAAAAAATGGCCGTCTGTTGTGGCGGGCACCTGTAGTCCCAGCTACTTGGAAGGCAGAGACAGGAGACTCACGTTGAGCCCAGGAATTGGAGGTTGCTGTGAGCTGTGATGCCATAGCACTCTATCCAGGGTGACAGCTCGAGGCTCTGTCTCAAAAAAAAAAAAAAGAAAGAAAGAAAAATAGCCAGGCTCTAGTCTCTGTGAGTGAGACTTGGTCTATAAAATAAAAAATAAAGGCTCGGCGCCTGTGGCTCAACAGGCTAAGGCGCCAGTCATATACATCTGAGCTGCTGGGTTCCAATCCAGCCCGGGCCCGCCAAACAACAATGATGGCTGCAACCAAAAAATGGCTGGGTGTTGTGGCGGGTGCCTGTAATCCCAGCTGCTTGGGAGGTGGAGGCGGAAGATTCGCTTGAGCCCAGGAATTGGAGGTTGCTGTGAGCTGTGATGCTACAGCACTCTACCCAGGGTGACAGCTTGAGGCTCTGTCTCAAAAAAAATAATAAATAAATAAAAATTAAAATTAAAAAATTAAAAAGTAAGGTGTAATACAATGATAGAGCTTAGTAAGGAAAAATGAGTGTTCTCCGTATGTGAGAGTTAAAAGCTGTAACAGGTAGATGCTCAACCTACTGGGGGTGATTTTGTTCATGTCATCGTAACATGTTCTCAAGAGGAGCAATCTGAGTGTAATAAAGTAGCATGTCAAGAATTGTTTAAAGTTAAATTTGTCGAGTTGTCATTGCCGTAGATTAAGGTAGATTTTTCAATGCTCACGAACAACAATTTTTTTGTTGTTGTTGTTGGGGATTCATTGAGGATACAAAGAACCAAGTTACACTGATTGTATTTGTTAGGTAAAGTCCCTCTTGTATTTCCATTGAGATTTGCTCTGATTGTCCCATCTTTGCAGCATCCAGGTTATACTGTTGTCACTAACAGTCTCAACTTATTTTTCTCTTCAATGGGCCCTTCTTCTGTTATCTACTGTTATCTATAAAGGACAGGCTATTTGTAATTGACTTCAGGTGAAACTGAGTACCATCTTACCCTGGAGTAAATGTGAGAAAATGAAATGTAAAAGTTCTTTTAGTATAAGTTGTCATCTAATAACCTTAAATGTAGTTTCATGTGTTTTGATTAAAAATGTAATTTTCTTGGCTTGGTGCCTGTGGCTCAATGGGTTAAGGCGTCAGCCACGTACATCTGAGCTGGCAGGTTCGAATCCGGCCTGCCAAACAGCAATGACAGCTGCAACCAAAAAATGGCTAGGCGTTGTGGCAGGCGCCTGTAGTCCCAGCTACTTGGGAGGCAGAGGCAAGAGACTCACTTGAACTCAGAAATTGGAGGTTGCTGTGAGCTGTGATGCCACAGCGCTCTATCCAGGGTGACAACTTGAGGCTCTGTCTCAAAAAAAAAAAAAGTCATTTTCTTAATTGCATTTGTAACTTTGAGGTGGGTGATAGAATCATATAAAGATAAAAATATGGGCTCTTCTTGATACCACACCAACCTCATATGTCTCAAAATGTTAATGTAATTAGTGAATAGTGGGTATTTGAGGATATAAAGCATTTGAAATCTAAAACCCGATGGTTAATGTGTGGCTTAGGACTTTTCTATGTGTTTTCCTAATTGCCAAGTACAAAACATTTGCTATCACATGATACAACTCAAAATGAAATATTTTGTTAGAATAAAGTGTCTACAGTAGCCCTGATTGAATAAAAGAGAGTGTTTAATATGCTTTCTATAATGCTTACTGCTATGAGTAGTAAAAATTTTAGAACTTTTTTCCTGAAGGTGAAAGTATTTTAAAAATTGATCTTCTGATCACATTCTTCTAATTGAATAAATTAGTATAGAAATAAAAATGTTATCATAAAAAGATTACATAAACTAAGTATAAGGCACTATTTGTATTACGCCTACAAAAGCCCTATATAGCTTCTAAGTCTAGTTACCTTGTTTAAATTAAAAGCCATAGCCCTGTTACTTAGTATGGTACCCACCACGTGGAGGTATTCAATGAGTATTTATTAAATGAAAGATTAGAGTCAGTGAGGTAGCCTTTCAACCTTTATGATAACAATCATAGTTTTTAAGCCCCAAAACAATAGTCAGGTTCTGTGCTATTCTAAGTATTTTATACATGATACTTAATTTTTGCAGCAATTCTATGAGGTTTTACAGTTAAAGAAATAGAAACAGAGAGAAGTTATATTCCCCAGCCACAGAGATTAAAAATAACGATGTTTGATCTCAAGTGTGACTAGCCCTCTCACCTACATCCTTTCTGCCATACTACACTGCCTTTCTACGTTTATGTGAATTTCTTTGGATTCTCCATAAAACTATCAACAAAGGGGTATAAACATTTTTTAATATAACCTTGTTATACAGATATCAGTGGCACCTAAGTTGTTATAAATTTATATAACTTTCTTAACCTAATATCACAAGCTATGAAAAACCTATAGCAAGTATCATCATCAATAATGAAACTCTGAAAGCATTCCTGTTCTTATCAAGAATAAGATATCCACCAAGTGTCTTAGATATGATACATAAAGAAAAAATTGATAAATTGTACTTCATCAAAATTAAAAACTTGAGCTCTGATAAAGACATTGGTAAGACAATGAAAAGACAATCTACAGGCAATATTTGCAAATCACATTTTCAATGAAAATGGTATCTAGAGTATATAAATACTCTTAAAGCTCAACAGTAACGGAACCCAGTTCTTAAAGTAAGCAAACAGTGGCTAGTATGAGGTGTCAGAAGCTAAACAAGGTAAGAGACATCTATGGTGTGTGGAGGGTAAAGGGGGGGAGGTCGGTGACTGCTAATGATGGGCGTCCAGTCCAATCAGGATGAAAGCGGCATCCTTCTGAAGGGCAGCACAGCATGGGATGTGGATGTAGGAGCTTGAGTCAGTCTCTCTGTGAACGTAGCCCAGTGTGGACTGTCGGGACCCAATCAGGGAGAACAGAGCATCTGTCCAGAAGATAAAGTCAGTGATGGAGATGGGAGCTGTGGGTTACATACAGGGAAGGTCATGCACTTTATGCAAGGGCAAACAGTAATGAAGACATCTCTGAAGAAGAACCAACCAGTTACTCTTCTTGCTAAATTTCAAGGCTTATTATAAAATCTCCATAACTAAGGTTTTATATGTAGGGGTAGAAAATGCACAGTTGAACAGAATGTAGTGCCCGGAAACCAAAGCATGTATATAAAGAACCATTTTTTATGATAGTATTGCAGTGGGCAAAGGTTAGTGGTATCTGGACTACTACAGTTAACTGTCTGTGTGAAGAAAGGGTGAATATGGGGCCCTGCCTCATGCCGTTCACAAAAACACATTCCTGATAGGTAAGGACTTAAAGACAGAACCTTCACATGTTTAGAGGGAACATAGGAAAATATCCTTGTGGTCTTGGGAAGGATCATATATGGTAAAATTTTAAAGTGAAGGAAGAGAAAAGGTAACACAAAATTCTAGGATAGTAAATGAGGAAGAGATAGGAGAGATGTGATCCGGAAGGGGCACTGCAGGGTTCCAGAAGTGTGAGCTTTGTTATGTTCTTTATGCCAAATAGAATGCATATGTATTTGTTTTATTATTTTAAACTATTAATATATTGCTACAGTCCCTCTTTTTAGTTGTTTACTTCAACAGAAAGCAATTTAACTTGTATGTTTCACACTTGTCTAAAAATTGTGATTATTGGTGAAGCAGCTATGTACTGTGCTCCATTGAAATACCTGCTTATTACGAGTCTGTGAAAAGGGTTGCAGTGTTAAAGTTGTGGTGAATGTAGTATATGGTACTTGAGTTTAATTTCTCTTTTGCCCTCTCTTCTCTTTTTTTTAATCAGTCGCCCAGCGAGGTTTATTCTTGGAAGAGGCCATCATCTTTGCATAAACCCAGTGTCACTGACACAGGATTCTATGGTGGAAAAAAGAAAAGTAGAACTCCAAAACAAAGCAACTGTGTGACTCTTTTAGATACTAATCAGGTGGTCAGGATTGTGCCTCCAGGACAAGTCCCTCTAAATGATGTCTACCCTAAAAGTAAGAAATTTACCAGTTTTTAACTTGTCACAGTGGCTAAAGGTAGCTTGCTTTTGGTAGGGGATGTGTAATTCATCCTTCTCATTTTACATTTATAAAGATGGATCATTCTGACAAGTCTAGAAGTAACTCAGAAGACCTACATGTAGTCATAATGTTCTTTCTCATTTTCACAGTGTAGGAGTGTAGCCATTGCTTTTAGAACTTGTCTTCATTCTCATTGCAATCTATACAATAATTTTACTTAGAACATATTTTTGAAGAGCCTTTAAAAAGTGATTATGATTTAGAAATAGAAATGGGGGCCTGACTTTTTCCTTAAATTCCAAGGACTGGGCTGGGCACTGTGACTCAGGCCTATAATCCTACCACTCTGGGAGGCCAAGGTGAGTGGATTGCCCAAGCTCAGAAAGTGAGACCCCTGTCTCTACTACGAATAGAAGAACTATCTGGGTGTAGTGGCAATGCCTATGGTCCCAGCTACTCCGGGGGCTGAGACAAGAGGATTGCTCAAGCCTAAGAGTTTGTGGTTGCTATGAGCTATGGTGCCAGTGTACTCTACCTAGGGCAACAGAGTAACACTCTGTCTCTTAAAAAAAAAAAACTCCCTAAAACTGAAGGCCAGGAATTTATTATGCAGACTGAGTCACTTCTTGTTCTCAGAAATCATCTTCTGTTTGTTACTATATAAGCCCTGTGCTGATCACTTAATCTTCAATAGCCCTCCTTTTGTTACTATGCTTTCTAATTTATATGTGAAAACATCCTAACACAGAGTTACACAGAGGAAAAATAACTGACCTGGATCATTCCACCAGTGACCAGCAGAGCCCAGATTTACATCATAATCATCTAATCTCAAGTCTAGAACTATTCTCTGTCAATCACACTGGCATTCGTCATCATGGATAATTATGAAAACTTTTGGTAATTGAGTCATTAACTGTTAGTTTTTGCATCATAATGGTACTAATATGTTATCCTGTGTTTATATTTTTTATATTCTTGTGTACTTCACAAATATAATCCTAAATGTATTATAATAATTTATTACCAGGTTTGAAAAGTCTTCGTTATAATGATAATGTTTAGAATTAGTTCTTTCCAAACTGAAACTCATGGAAAATAAATAACCAATTTCTTAAAATTGTTTTTTTTTATGGTAGAAAACATCGTGACAACTACAATACAGTGTAATAAATGCTGTGATAGGAGTATTCACGAGGTGGTATGTGAACACAAAGGAGAAGCTTTCAACCAGACTCGGAATTATGAGTAGATTCTTAGAGATGAGTAGGAGTTGACGGAATTGCTCCAGGGAAAGCGAACTCGGGAAAAGTGCAAGGACTTGGCAAAAAAAAAAGTGTTACAGGAATTACAAGAAGTTCAGTATGAGAGCTTAGTGCACGTTCATTGACCCAGAAACCTGGACCTTGTCTTATTTATCCCTCTTCACCATCATCCTCCACATTTGATCCATAGCAATCACCTTGTCCTTTTCGTACAACCTTGCTAATCAATCTTGTATCCACTCACTTGTCTCCAGTTCTATTGCCACATCCCATCCAAAGCACCACCATTTACACTAGAATATCACCAGACACTCCTGACAATGTTACCTCTTCCACTCTTTTCCCCTCCTAGGCGTTCTTCACATGTCAGACAGAGTGATACATTTTATATATGTTTTTTTTTTTTTTTTGAGACAGAGTTTCACTATGTTGCCCTTGGTGGAGTGCACTGGTGTCACAGCTCACAGCAACTTCAAACTCTTGGGTTCTTAAGAGATTCTCTTGCCTCAGCCTCCCCAGTAGCTGGGAATACAGGAGCCCACCACAATGCATAGCTATTTTTGTTGTTGTTATAGTTGTCATTGTTGTTTGGCAGACCTGGGCTGGGGGGTTCAAACCTGCCAGCTCCGGTGTATGTGGCTGACGCCCTAGCCCCTGAGCTACGGGGCCAAGCCCAGACTGATATTTTTTAAGTACAGTGTACATTTCTTTTTACTAAGGTCTAGTTTATATACAGTAAAATTCACCCTCTTTAGTGCATAATTCTGTAAGCTTAACAAACACAAATAATTGTGTAATCGCCACAACTGATAATAGAGGAGTTCCCGGAGACCTTCACCATGACACTTTGTGGTCACCCCTTCCACCTACCCTCCACACACCACTGATCTTATTTCTGTCCTTATAGATTTGCCTTTACCAGAATATCATATAAATGGAATCATGCCATATGTGATCTTTAGAGTCTGGCTTCATACACTTAATATAATGTGTTTGAAAATCGTTTGTGTTGTATGTACCAGTTGTTAAGTGGTTGTCTATTGTAGGAATGTATCACAGTTTGTCTCTTCACTAATCAAAAGATATACAGACTGTTTCTCATCTTTGACAGTAATGAGTAAGTCCACTATAAACATTTGTGCACAGATTTTTCAGTGAACGTAAGTTTTTGCTTCACTTGGGTGAATACCTAGGAACAGCATTTTTGCATCATTAAAACTGCCGAACTCCATTCCAAAGCGGCAATGCCATTTTGCATTCCTCTCAGCAGTGCGTGAGTGAGAGTCCAGGTGCCCTGCATCCCTGCCAGTACCTGATATTGTCAGTTTTGTACCGTTCTATGGGTATATAGTGATAGCTCATTATGGTTTAACTTGGCCTTTCCCCTGACACCCCATGATGTTGAGGGTTTTGTCACATGGATCATTTTTCATGAAATATCTCTCTAGATCTTTTGCCTATTTTTAAATTGGGCTATTTGTTTTCTTAGTAATGATTTGGCGCATTCTTTAAATATTCTAGGTATAAGTCCAATGTCAGATATACATTTTCTAAAATTTTCTCCCATTTTGATGAAGGACAAATCTTCTATGTTTTCTACTTAAAAATATAGTTTTAGATTTTACATTTAAACATATAATCCATTTTGAGTTCAATTTTTACATGGTACAAGGTATGGATTGAGATTCTCTTTTTTTTTTCACATGGGGATTATTCAGTTATTTCAACACCATTTGCTGAAAATCCTACACTGAAAATCCAACACCATTTGCTTCAATCCTTCTCTGTTGAATTACTTCTGGGTCTCTGCTGGAAATCCACTGCCTTCAAATTTGTAGGCTGATTTCTGGATTCTATGAGCTCTTATGTATCTATGTCTATACTAATACCACTCTTGATTTCCTTGTAGTTTTATACTTTATAATAAGTCTTGAAATCACATAGACATTCCCTCTTTGTTGTTCATTTTCAAAATTGTTTTGGCCAGAAAATACTATTATAAAAATATGACTCAGGTCAGGTTATTCTTAGGTTGAAGTTTAGAAATGTTAACTTGGCCTAAAAGATTTTGTCTGTTACATATCTTTCTGGCTCTCTTTCAGCTAACTTGAATTCATAAAGTTCCTTCCAAACCTCTTCTGTACCTTGCTTCTCCCCCCTCATCCTCTCATCCTTCAGAGCTCAGAGTACACGCCACTGCCTTAGAAGTCCTTGTCAAACTCTGGATTACGAGCCCTTGCTATACTGCCTCATAGCACTTCCTATTTAAGGACAGGAAGAGTATGTTTATGTTTGTATGTGTATTTTAGTTTTTCACAAAGTGTTTCAGGCCTGCTTTTTTTCTTTTGGCATTTTTAAAGAAAAATACAAAGAACATCTTTGCACCCACCACCCATCACCACAATGGACAAAGACTCCTGCGTTCTCTTCTCTTCCACTTTTGACAGACCATGAGTAATCTCTCCTGAGTTTGAGTTTGGTTTTTATTTTTCACAAGCTATTTATATGGTATTATTTTGCATGTTTTTAAACTTTGTATAAATGATACCATTCTGTGTTTATTCTTCTGTAACTTGTTCTCTCTTTCTACATCAAGTTTTTGAGATTCATTGTTAAAGAAAAAATTATTCATAATATTTTTTAAACAACTGAATATAATTCAGTCCTGTTATATTCAGGACTATCTCTGTAGGAACTAATGAAGTGACATTTTCTAGTAGGAGAGATCTGTGCTCAGCTTCACATAGAATAAAGAAAAATAGGAATTGATAGTGAAGGAGCAGGGTAGGGATTTATCAATGGAAAATCACTAAGAGAAAGCATCAGGGAAAAGGGGAGAATCTGGTTAAACGGACCTATTAGTATTCTTGGTAAAGGTGGGCCAAGGTGACCTAACATCACCTAAGGATATGGCGGAGAAGGAGGAGCCAAATCACCATCCCACATGAGAGATTCTGGTTAAATTGACTTAGCAGAATTCTTGCTAAAATTGGACAATCCAGAAACAAACACAAGCCCACGAATCAGGACCTGTTGGGAAGAGGATTTAGAAGAGCACAACTCGGCTTGGCGCCTGTGGCTCAACGGGCTAAGGCGCCAGCCACGTATAGCCGAAGTGGCGGTTTCGAATCCAGCCCGGCCTGCCAAGCAACAATGATGGCTGCAAACAAAAAATGACCAGGCGTTGTAGAAGGCGCCTGTAGTCCCAGCTACTTGGGAGGCGGAGGCAGGAGACTTCACTTGAGCCCAGGAACTGGAGGTTGCTGTGAGCTGTAACGCCACAGCACTCTATCTAGGGTGACAGCTTGAGGCTCTGTCTCAAAAAAAAAGAAGAGCACGACTGGTGTTTGGTCAAGGAAAGACTCTTCATCATCCATATTGACAGCTGTACTTTTACTGTCACTGGTTTACACACCACAATTTATTCATCTGTCCTTTGTCAATCCACATTTAGGTGCAGTGAGTGTCCTTGTGCCTGTATGCTTGTGTCCATGTTGGAGGGTCTGTGGGAGGTACATCCAAGAGTGTTTGGCCCCCTGTGTTGGCCTCCCGACATGCCTGGAGTGGCACAAAGGATGTGCTGCTGCTCCCCACACTCACCGCTCCTGTGGGTTCACTTTGACTTTCCCTGACTTCTAGTACATTTGAGCATCTTTTCATAAGGTCCAACTTTTTTGCTTCTACATGTGAGTGAGAACAATATTTGTGTTTCTGTACTTGACTTATTTTAGTTAACATAATAGCCTCCAGTTCCATCCATCTTGCTACAAATGATAGGATTTCAGTCTTTGACATGGTGAATAATATTTCATTGTGTATACGTGCTACCTTTTCTTTATCCATTCATCCATTGATAGCCAATTGGACTACCTATTTCAGCATTTGTGAATACTGCTTCCACAAATATGGGAGTGCAGATATCTCCTTGATATATTAATTTCTTTTCTTTTGGATATATACTTAGTAGTAGAAGTGCTAGCTCATATGGTAGTTGTATTTTTAGTTTTTGAGGACCCTCCATACTGTGCTTCATAGAGGCTGTACTAGCTTACATTCCTGCTAGCAGTGTATGAGGGTTCCCCTTTCTCTACATCCTGGACCATATCTGTTACTGCCTAACTTTTGGATATAAGCCATGTTAACTAGGGTAAAATGATATCTCATTATGGTTTTGAGTTGCATTTCTCTGATGATTAGTGACACTGAATATTTTTTCATATATCTGTTGGCTATTTTTATGTCTCTTTTAGAGAAATGTCTGTTAATATTTTTCAACTATTTTAAAATCAGATTTCTTTTTCCTATTGAGTTGTTAGAGCTCCTTATATATTCCTATTATTAATGCCTTGTCACATGGATAATTTGAAAATATTTTCTCCCATTCTCCGGCTTCTGTCTTTACTTTATTGATTGTTTCCTTTGCTGTACAGAGCTTTTTAGTTTGATGTAATCCTAGTTATTTTCTGTGCTTTTAATCAAGGTCTTACACAAAAAATATCTACCAATCTCCTGAAGCATTTCTCCAATGTTTTCTTCATGGTTTTAGGTCTTACATTCAACTTTTTAATCCATTTTTATTTGGCTTTTGTGTGTGATGAGAGATGTAGTCTGGTTTACCCATCTCCATTTATTGAAAAGACAGTCCATTCCCCATTGTATGTTCTTGATGCCTTTGTCAAAGATGTCCTGCTGTTCTCCCACACTCACCCATTGTAAATATATCATTTTGATAGAGTTTTTTATTCTGTTCCATTGATCTATGTGTATGTTTTCATGCCAATACCATAACATGCTGTTTTGTTACTATAGATTTTTAGTAACAAATCTTATATCAGTGTGATACCTCTAGTTTTGTTCTTTTTGCTCAGGATTGCTTTGGTTATTTAAGCATTTTGATTTGTTTGTTTGTTTGTTTTGGCAGGGACACAGTCTTGCCATTTTTCCCAAGCTGGCCTCAAACGCCCAGCCGGAAGTGATCCTCCTGTGTTGGCCTCCCAACATGCTAGGATTATAGGTGTGAACCCATCACGGAACCTTTAACATCCTTTTATATGTTGTGATTTACTCTTCTGAGAATTGCCTGTTTATATTTTTAGCCCTTTTTTTCTTCCCTTGCCCCTGCCTCTCTTTAGCTATTTTTCTCTTAGTTACTAGGCATTTTATTTTTCTTCATTTATTTAAGTCGTGCTCCTTGTATATTCCAAACATATATAAAGTGCTTAGGACGGTGTCTAAAACATAGGATGCATTTTTTAAATGTGGCCTGTAAAGAAAAGAAAGAAAAGAAAATCCTTAGGAGCTTGATAAAGGGCAATCCCAGAATGATACCTGTGCATAGGCCTAAGGTTCAACCAGTTCAGATTAGAACAGAGGAGAAGATTACAGGAGAGATGTTGCTAAGGAAATGAAATTGACAAACCCAATATATTTGAAAATATTTAGAAATTTTGATAATTAGGGAACTTTACATATAAATTTATGCTAAGTAAGACAAAACAAATAATATATAATGATTATTCATTCTAAAGAAAAGCACAAAGTTATAAAGGAAAGGAAATGCATGAGCAGCATTTATATAATCATAATAATCTAAATGCTGGATGTTAATCTAACCCAAATCATCATATAAATGTATACGGGTGTGGGAAATAGGGAGTAGGGAGGAGGGAAGGGAATGAAAAAAAGTTAAACTCTCATCTTGCACAGTAGGAAGTCAAGAGATAGTGCCTAAAACTAAAGCATCAAGACAGCATGGTGAAGATGAAAGTGAAAACCACAGAAACAGTTTAAAAAGGTGGAAGTGTCTCTGGGAAGAAGGACATAGAGGGTGGGAAGGTAAAGCAGGGGATTTTTGCTTTTTCTTTAAGCCTTTTTGACTATTCACTCTGTGTGCATGTAAATCTCTGATAAAAATTCAAACTAAATTGATTTTTTAAAATAAATCAAATCCAACCATCTTACTCATCAGGAACCAATTCATACCAGCCTTTATTAAATAGATCAATAGAAATTATAAGGATGACTCTCTTGGTGACTTTGACACAGCGGGAGTAACTTTTATTTAACGCAAATGGGGAGAAATTTATAGCTTCCTTCTAGTTGTTTTATTTCTAGTTAAATGTTAGATTTTTTAAAAATCACAGGTCTTAGCACTTTTAACACAAAATAATGATTCTTGGTTGAAAGCAGTACACAGTTTTTGGTCGTTGTTTTTGAACTTTGAATGAAACTAAAAATCTGGTATTGGCACCTTTGCTGGAAACATATCATTCTTTTGGTCTATAAACAGAATTGCACTAAACCTAGTGGTTAACAAGTGCACATCAAATGATATTTCTAGGGGTAGTAAAGTTTTTTAAATACAATTTTACATTCCTTCTGAAAGTTTTCTTGGTGGTTTTGCCTGACAGTTTTATGCCTCCTGTTAACCTTGGCACTGTGCATGTAAACTGTCCCCACCATTCATGGGAACTCTGCGATAAACACTGCAATACTGACTTCCCTTTAATGGTTAGTGAACTAATCCCCAAATACAGTTTATACCTATCGTTGAAATCCACCTGGATTATAAGTGTAATGGAAATTTACTGAGCCTCCATCCTCTCTACAGTGTTGAAACATTTAAAATAGATGGATAGAGACTTGGCTAAGCTTAGAGGGAACCCTGGCCACAGTTGTAACTTCCTTAATCGAATTGTCTATTTTGTTCAAGGATAGCCACAAGGCCCGTTTGTAAATCTTTTTGTCTTTTGAAATGATTTATTTTCAAATCAGCAAATATCAGTTTTGATTATTTTTAAATGCTTACCACTACTACTATCCTTGCTATTCCCTTGAAGCTCTTTGTAGCCACATATTCTTTGTACTACATTGTTACTTCCTAAGAAGGAAAAACAGAATTCAGATGATGAAATATTTTCACACAAACTGTTACTGCTAAAACATGAACTCATCTTGGGAGCTATCACAGGCAATGAAAAGAATTTGTTTTTTCCTGACGCTAGAGAATCACAGCCCAATATGCTTCTGTTCAACCATCTTTGTTTCCCTAAGGGAAACATAATTCTTGGAGTCTAGCCAGGAGGGTTCATGCAGTGTCCAGTAGGTCCCAGAGTCCTTCTGAGGCTCCTGAGGATGTTCTACTTCCAGCAGCATTTGAACAGTGTTTTGGTCCTGTTTTTGTGTCTTGCAGTAATTTCATGCTTGGTTCATGTCATGACTTTTTTGCAGATGTTACTCCTCCACACACAGCTGGTTATATAGAAGTCACTGATCTTCAATCAAAGAAACTCCGATATATTCCTATTCCCAGGTAATCCGTTTCACCTTTGTTCTTAGCTCGGTACGTTGTAAAAAATGAGTGAATCATACCAAGTACTCTGAACAAATGTGTGCTTTTTGCTTCCTTAAATAGCAAGCTCTTTTTTCTCCCAGTTACAGTTGGTTTATATCTTGTTGTTTGTCCACACACATGCTTTACTGGCATTTTTATTTTCATTTTAGAAAAATATTCAAATGTTACATAGGTATAAATCTAACAGCTTTCAAGTCTTTGTCTTCTTTAGTTTGATCTATTCTAGTGAAAAGTTTTTCCTGTGTCTGAAATAACACTTTCAGTATTGCAAAAATTTTAATACTTATTAGCTTTATATGTTAGTTTTGTGAAGTAAAAGTGTTCGAAATGTCAAAGGAATTTAAACAGCCCTTGTTTAATATTGTACATCTGTAGTCCTGAAGGCCATGCAGTCCCCAACGGACTCCAAAGATTTAGAATGAGACTCATTACTAGTCACTGCTTTTGTTACTGTCCAGCAATGGGAGCAAAGCCTTTAAACTACCTACACTCGGGAGGTAAAAACAGAAACGATAATGCTTGGTCTCTGCCCCTGAGGAACACAGGTGTCCTTACCTGTGGCCTTTTCCTTTCCAGGTGCATCTGTGCCTTGTCTCCTTCTTTCTAAGCTTGTACCTGCTTTGTTCTATTTAGTCTAAGATTCCTCTTTTTTTTTCCCCCACCAGGCTGATACCTCCTTCTTCTAATCTTTCTACTCTACTTAGATGTAGATTGAGATCATATACCCTCTTCTCATAAACTCCCTTTCATATGACTGAGTCCTCACAACACAGTGGTTAAAGCTTTGCCTGAAAGCTCAAGCAGAGAGGCCTAGAGGTCCTTCTAGTGTCAGAAGAAGACCAGGGACGCCAGAACCTATCAGTCCCCCAAAATATCACCAGGCCACCTTTCTTCCCCGTCTTTCAATTCCCAGAAGAAAATAGCTCAGCATGGTAATACAAAATAACTCAGACGTACAACTTCATTTCTTAGGACCTTTCAATCATATTTTTAAAATATGAAAACTGAAATCATTATTCAAAGAAATAGATTTATTTATTTCAACATATATGACTCCTAAGGTGTTAGTGTAATAGAAAGAGGTATTTATTTATTTGAGAAAATTTCTTATTCACCTTAATCGTATGCTCATTAAAATATGCTCAAGTAACAAAAGCAAAGAACATGTTTTTAAAATTTTTCTAAAGCATTGATAATTTTTTCCAATATTTCTCTTAATTTCTCCCTCATTAGCTTTTTCTTTCAGTGTTTTTCTCTTTTAACTTTCTGTATAACCTGTTACACCTACCATTGGAAAGAACATCTATGTGAGCAGCTGTGTGTATAGCCCAGCACTAGCTGGCCATCATAATTCATTCATTTAGAGCTGTGCTATCCAATGGAAATATAAAGCAAGGCATACATATAAAAATGTAACCACATTAAAAAAGTACAAAGAGGGCAGCGCCTGTGGCTCAAAGGAGTTGGGCTCTGGCCCCATATACCGGAGGTGGTGGGTTCAAACCTGGCCTCGGCCAAAAACTGCCAAAAAAAAAAAAAAAAAAAAGTACAAAGAGATAGGTGAAATTAATTTTAATAATATATTTTAACCCAATGTATCCAAAATATTATCATTTTATATGTATCAACATAAAAAATTTAATGATATATTTTACATTCCTGTTTTCTTCTAAGTCTCTGAAATTCAGTATGTGTTTTACACTTGTACAGCACGTCTTAATTTGGACTTGCCACATTTCAAGCGACATGTGATTTAGAATCTGTTTCATTGTCTGTGTATCCAGAGTTTTTCTTGAGATTAACTATTGCTTTTTTTGGTGTACATGTAATCCAAGGGAACAACCCATCTGGACTTCAGTTTTTTTTCCTGTTTGCTTGAATTTAGCAGTCTATTAGTATCAGGAATTTTCCATTCAATGGCTAACTTCAAATAATTGAAAATAGAATAAGACTATTTGTAACCATAGAGCCAAAATGAATATAATACTTTTGCCCTCATGTATTTATCCTTCAATTTTTGTATTATTTGCGTTTATAAAATGATACTGCCTAGCTTTGACATGGCTAAATGTAGTAAGTCGAAGCTTCACTCTGCTATAATTCTAGGTGTTCATTTAAAACTACATTATCATGGATTAGGGAAACATTTTTTAAAAGTCATAAATTCTTTACCTAGACCTGTGTTTGTGAGCATTTTTCTACATTTTCTTCTGGATTTTTTATGGTTGCATGCCACCATACATGCAAGTCATTACATTTTAAGTCTTTTATCCTTCTTTAATTAATTTTTATATATGGTAAGAGATCAGGGTACTGTTTATTCTTCTGCATGTGGCTATCCAATTTTCTCAACACCGTTTGTTGAAAAGGGCTTCTTCTCTCCAATGTGTGGTCTGCTAAGACCCCAAAAGCAGATACAGCAAAAACAACTAAGTAAATAAATAAATGGGACTTAATTAAATTAAAAAGCTTCTGAATAGCAAAAGTAATAATCAACAGAGTAAATAGACAACCTACAGAATGGGAGAAAATATTCCTAACTATACATCAGAGAAAGGGCTAAGATCTAGAATCTACAAAGAACTCAAATCAGCAAGAAAAAAAATGAACAACCCCATTAAAAAGTGGTAAAAAGACATGAACATAAATTATGTAAAAGAAGATAAACAAATGGCCACCTAACATAGAAAAATGTTCAGTGTCACTAATCATCAGAGAAATGCAAATTAAAATCACACCAAGAAATCATCTTACTCCTGTCAGAACGGCCAATATTAAAAGTTAAAAAACAATAAATGCTGGCATGGATGCAGAGAGAAAGGAATGCTTATACACTGTTGGTGGGACTGCAAAATAGTATAATCCCTATGGAAAAAAGTATGCAGAGTTCTCAAAGAAATCAATGTGGTCTTATTCAATTCAAATGTAGGTTCACCATTCAAGTCCCACTAGTGAGTATCTACCCAAAAGAAAACAAGTCGTTTTATCAAAAAGCCACTTGCACTTGAATGTTTATTGCAGCATAATTCACAGTTGCAAAGATATGGAATCAACCTGAGTGCTGGTCAGTTCATGAGTGGATTAAGAAAATATGACACACACACACACCAGGGAGGCCTACTCAGCTGTAAAAAGGAATGAAATAATGTCTTTTGCAGCAACTTCGTTGGAATTGGAGACCATTGTCTAAGCAAAGTATCTCAGGAATGGAAAAAAAAAACACCACATGTACTCTCTAATAATTGAGAACTAAATGATGGGCACATGGGGACACAAAGATGTATAAAGGACATTGGAAGCCAAAAAAAAGGAAGGTGGGAGGACAAGGGATAAAACCGTATCTGTCAGGTACAGTGAACACTACTCTGGTGATGGGCACACTAAAAACCCTACTGTAAGCATTATGCTAGGTATTCATGTAACAAAAACATTTCTACCCCCTTAATATTTTGAAATAAAAAATAATAAAAATAAATAATATCTTTTTTGACAACATGAAAAAGAGATCCTTTGCATTTGTTATGCAAATTGCATAAGTAGGTGATTTCTTTGGTACTTTTTTTTTTTATGACATATAGAAGAAACTGCTCCTGTAAATTTAAAGTTTTGCAGTGGAGAGTTAAATAGGGCAAACCAGTTGACATAGTGCTTGATGAAATCATACATGAGATTTCTTGGCAGAATTTTAAGCATCATAGTTTAACGTGATAAATTTTATTAGTTTAAAAAGAATTTTATTGGCTCAGCACCTGTGGCTCAACGGGCTAAGGCGCCAGCCACGTACACCAGAGCTGGCGGGTTCGAATACAGCCCAGGCCCGCCAAACAACAATACGGCTGCAACCTAAAAACAAAAAAAACGGCCAGGCATTGTGGAGGGGGCCTCTAGTCCCAGCTACTTGGGAGGCGGAGGCAAGAGACTCACTTGAGCCCAGCAATTGGAGGTTGCTGTGAACTGTGATGCCACAGCACTCTATCCAGGGTCACAGCTTGAGGCTCTGTCTCAAAAAAAAAAAAGAATTTTATTAGTTTTGAATAGCTCTGTTACTTATCTATAACTCCTAAATTTTTTTCCTACAGCAAATATATATATATGTGGGCGTGTGTATACATACATATACATATATATATACATATTATTATTTATTTTTTTTTTTTGATGGAGACGAAGTCTTAACTCTGTCTCTCGGGCTGTCGTGCAGTAGCAGGATAATAGCTCGCTGTAGCCTCCAACTCCTGAGCTTAAACAATCATCCTGCCTCAGGCTCCTGAGTAGCAGGAACTACAGGTGCAGGTCACCAGGTCAGGGTAATTTTTTATTTTTGTACAGGCTTCCCAGGCTGCTCTGTAACTCCTAGCCTCAACCAGTCCTCCTGATTTGGCTTCCCAAAGTGCTAGGATTATAGGGATGAGCCACCACATCCAGACTGTTAGCACATACATTTTGAGAGAGCATCATGAAATAAATCATGTATTATACCAAATGTTACCTTTTTGAGCCCTACTAGGGGTCTTGTGAAGTAGTTCTAAACCATATGATCCCATCCTACTGTTTTCTTCCTCTTCATATAAACAGTTTCTAAGACTTCTATATCTGAGAGTAGCTGCCCTTGTCACTCTGTGTTTAGTATCAACTAAGGCAGACTGAAAAAAGGTTACAATAGTCTTGATTTATTCCTTAGTATGAGAATTTATGTAATATGTAAGGGTTTTGTGTTTTTCCCAAATCTCTACTGACAGTTTATTATGTTTTTCATATCTGATAAGATCATCTTTTTAGACTATTCATTTTATAGAGAAAATCAGATGTGTTTAGAGAGCCCACAGTGATATTTGGAATTTATAATCTATGTTGCTTCTATATAGTGAAAGCTATATTAAGACAAAGGAAATATACAGTTGACTCTTAGAGATAAAAGTTGCATTCTTGGGCGGCGCCTGTGGCTCAGCGAGTAGGGTGCCAGCCCCATATACCGAAGGTGGCGGGTTCAAACCCCACCTCGGTCAAACTGCAAAAAACAAAAACAAAACAAAAAAAAGTTGCATTCCAAAAAATTACTAAATAAATATATGCGTGCATTAAATATCAGAAATATATAATAAAGAAAATATGTATAAAATATATAAAATATATTTAAATTCCTTGTTATAGAGTCATATAACTTTCTTTCTTCCTTTCCTTTTTTTTTTTTTAAGACAAAGTCTCATTATATAGCCCCTCAGTAGAGTACTGTAGTGTCACAGCTCACAGCAACCTCAAACTCTTGAGCTCCAATGATTATCTTGCCTCAGCCTTCCAAGTAGCTGGGACTACAGGTGTCTGCCACAACGTTTGGCTATTTTTAGGTTGCAGTTGTCATTGTTGTTTAGCTGGGTTTGAACCTGGCCTGGGCTGGGTTCAAACCTACCAGACTCAGTGCATGTGGCTGGCGCCATAACCACTGTACTATGAGTGCCGAGACAGGTCATATAACTTTCTAAAAAAGCAAAATATCAAGTAAAAATGTGGTTGAAATGCATAGATCATGCATTGGTCTCTGCACTGATATTAGACCTTTAAGGAGTGAGTCCACTGCTATAGATGTATGAGGTATGAGTTAGTGTAGGGTTCCTTCATTTCCTGATAGTGAAAACCAGTGTCATATGGGCTCCACAAATAAAGGAAAACAGCCAATAAATTATCATGTATCTTTGTTTCTTACAGATGGTTCTGTTGGTATCTTATCTTAAATGTCCTTATATTAAGAGCTCTGTCTTAGATCAGGCTGCTGTAGCAGAATACTGCAGAGCAGGTAGCTAACATGACAAACATTCCCATAGTCTGAAGGCTGGGAAAGCCAAGGTCAAGGTGTGAGCCAATTTGGTCCCTACTGAGGGTTATCATACAGATGGCTAACTTCTTACTATATTCTAACATGGAAAGGGGTGGGGAGACAGAGAAAGAGAATATATGCACGCTTTCTGGTCTCTTATCAGAGCACTAAACCCACCCTCCTCTAAACCAAATTACTTTCCAAAGGCCTCACCTTCTAATACCATCATACTGGCTGTTAGGGCTTCAATATGTTAATTTGGGGGTACATCAACATTCAGTCCATAATAAATTCTTTTAAGCAAGTTTAGTGAGCCTAAATCAGTTTAAACTGGCTTTGTTACCTGGACTACCAATAGCTTATGTAGTGTGATCAATTATAAATATATCTCCCTTAAAATGGTTTTTATATTCACTATTGCCTTGCCTCCTTTTTGTTTACAAACTCTAGGATGCTCTTATATCTCTCTTTTGCTCATAACACATATCCTTATAACTTTCCTTTGCCTGGAGACAGGTTAAAGCAGATCTAAAAGAATGAATGATGTGAGCATATTTTTAAAAAAGCAAACATAACAAATGTGAAGTATCATCCCCTCTGCTTTATGTTGATGGTTTCTTACCTTCTCTTTGGATTCTTCTTTCAGATCAGAATCTCTCTCACCATACACCAC
The DNA here is from genome assembly GCA_963573935.1 of Arctocebus calabarensis. Lineage (NCBI taxonomy): Eukaryota > Metazoa > Chordata > Mammalia > Primates > Lorisidae > Arctocebus > Arctocebus calabarensis. The sequence goes on along the minus strand of CAUYON010074479.1, from coordinate 5,831 downwards.
ATGGCTGTCTACCATTTCTGACACAGATGCACTGCTAGCAGAGTGGGGCAAAGGTGGTGTTGTTACTGTTGATATGGGAGGCTGCATCAGGCTTTGGGAAACTGGACTTGAGCATCTGCAGCGATCACTAATGGAGTGGAGAAAGATGATTGATCGAGAAGATGACAAACATATGCAGGTACCACTTGAATCGACCTTCCTGTTAGTGGTGTACATCCAGGCATAAATTTAGTTCTGTAGGCCATAGTCAGGCAGTTGCTTAAATAGCTAAAATTATTTTTAGACTCATTATAGAAAAAGGCAGATCTCTCCATCTGCAAAAAAATAAAAATGTGCCCTTTTTCTGTCAGTGTTTAAATGTATAGGTTACTGACATCACCTCATGTAAATAAAATCATCAACTTTTATTTTTAACCTTAAGCATTAACTAGTTTGCAGCACCACCGTTGCATCTGTTCTTACTTATACTATATCATTGTCAGCATCTCTGCCTACTACCCAGGAAACAGCAACATTGAAGATCTAGAATACAACAGATTATTACAAGGCCAGAACCTCTATATTAGAGAAATAAGCAAAATGATGCATCCAATAGAGTGGTTTTTTAAACCAGCTTCTTATTTCCAGATATTCCAAATCTGGTAGTCACAGTAAGTAGATCCAATCCTCCCCTGGAGAAAAATACAAGAACAGGCCACCGAAGTGAAAAGAAAACCAACCTCAGAAATAACTTGTTCATTACCTAATCTGATTGCTGTCTGGAACTAATTTTAAGAATGAAGAAGATTGTGTACCCTCATATACTAAAGCATATCGTAACAGAATTTATTTATAATTTATTTATTTTAATCTGCAGAACAGCTTTTCTGTTTACATTTTAGTCTTATCCAGCAAAAATAAAGGCAGCTTTCTGCTAGCCATGTTGTTCAGCAAAGAGCCAATCAGCAAGATAAGTAATTTCTATGAACTATTTTATCGATACCTTATTACGAATGAACTATATGTGTGATTATTTTTGTTATTTTCCCTAAAAGACAAATAGATTTATTTGTGAATGAATAATACATATTTCTCTTAGATCTTTTAAAGCTTATAGGAACATTTTTAAAAATCTCAAACCAAAATAGACTAGCAACCTCAAATCCTTCTGAAGGGGTATAAATTCATTAGTTTAATTAAGCTAAAATAAATGTATTGCTCTAAAAGAAACACATGATTAAACACAATGGATCTATTACAGCACTAGACTGAATGTGGGTCACTATCCATAACAATATTTACAAAACGAGGTTATAGCCTATTTCTTCTTTTATTATTCTAAACATTAGTTTCTTCTCTTTTTGAATTAAGCTCCTATTCTCATTATAGCCACTGGTGCCAAATAGTATAATGAAAACTATTGTGTTTGAATTTCTATTGAATTTCTCATTCATATCGTAGAGATCAACGTTCATGTTTTCCCTATGGTCAAGATTGGTGGCCTAAATTAAGTTTATTTTTTACAAACAGAACTTTAGAAATAACTTTTTTTTTTAGAAGTTTAAAAACCAAAACATTTATGGCATGACTAATTTGTTGAAATTCTTAAGATGAGCTGAATGCTAAAACAGCTGCCCTCTTGGGTTTGGGTGTTGTTCCTTCATGGAATCCATGCCTGAATCTGTGGTACACAAATTTTAAGTACCTCATTCAGCTAGTCCCCGGTGCTATTTCATCTGATAGCCTTGGCCTTCCAAGGCTTTCCTCTTGCAGTGGCAGGATAGACACATTTGCCACAGGTCAACTTTTGAAGGTGGTAGGCCTTAGGACCACAGTGGTGGCACAATGTGTGCATCTTATTGTATCATCTGTGGCCAAAACCAAAGAGCTAGAAAGAACTTTTACTAATGATTTCATAACTCTTCCTGACTGTTACAAAAATTTACCCCTATTTATGTTTTAGCTATGTAGTTCTTCTCTTCCAGTGACTCCTCTTAACTATATTGTACAACTTTGTAATCCCAGCTTCTAAAACAGTGATTGGTGCACAATAAACAATTAGGTTATGTTATGCTCACACTCCTATATGCTGAATTATACTGGTAATTGAAATTATTTTAGAACAAATAGAATTCTTTTTTAAACTATCAAATAGTTTGCACAACAAACCTAATGGGAATCATTCCCAGAGTAATGCTAATAAGAAGCAAATTTTGGTCTTTTGCAGCTCCCTTTCTGTTCGATCCTACAAACTATTCTTCATTTAGGTGCTCTTTATTTAGCATAGGTCTGTTCCTGTTTTCAGAGATTGGAAAATGCCTTTCTTAGAAGTATTGAGGAAATGGAATATGTTCTCAGAACCTTACTTATCATTGGTTGCAAGCAGCCTCCCCTGTCACTGGCAGAGTAACCTTATCTCCATCTAGTGGCCAAATGGAATTATTTGACTTCATGGAAATTAACAGCCCTGCTTTGCACTCCTGTATATTGACTTAGACCCAGGGAAACATTTCCTACTCCTGGCTCATGTGGTTCTTGGTGGGCAAAAGGTGCTCTTTTAAGTCAGGTAAAGACTGGGCAAATAGTGGCCAAAGCATCCACCATGATTGATTCCCATCCTTCCCTGATTCCTCTGCCAGGTAGCAAAAGAATTGCCCATTTACATAATATAGTAACATACTTTGTGCTACATTTTATATCTTGGTACATTTCAGTCTTCTGGAGTTATTAGCTTTTAAGCCACTGTTGATTTGAGTTTTTATTCAGAGAATTCACTGGTATTTTCCTTTAATGACTGCAAGAGAGTATTTATTGAGCTCTTCATATAAAATGTGTTCATTGATTTTATATGCTTTGGCAGGAACATGTGGGGTTTTTCCTATAACTAACTATGGCAAACTCAAAAGTATTACCATGAGTGTATTTCTAAGAGCCTGTTATTAAGAATTCATATTTATTACTTTTAGATATCATAATTTTATAAGCATGGGTTAATTATAAGGCTAAATTTTTCTGGCTATATTTAATGGTGTCCTCTATAAAGTATATTTTTATGTAGCTACATTTGTATTTCTTGCAAGAAGCCTGTTAAAGCTATACAACAGTTTTCCTCATAAAGTAAATCATCTTTTCTTTTCCTTTTTTTTTTGAAGACAGTCTCATTGTGCCACCCTGGGGGGAGTACCCTGGAGTCATATCTCATGTCAACTTCTAACTCTTGGGCTCAAAAGATCCTCTTACCTCAGGCTCCGAATAGCTGGGACTATTGGCTCCTGCCACAACACCTGGCTAATTCTTCTATTTTTAGTAGAGATCAGGTCTCATTCTTTTTTTTTTTTTTTGAGCTGGAGTCTTATTATGTTACCCTTGGTAGAGTGCTGTGGTGTCACCCCTCACAGCAACTTTAAATTCTTGGGCTTAAGCAATTCTCTTGCCTCATCCTCCCAAGTAGCTGGGACTATAGGCGCCCACCACAACGCCTAACTATTTTTTTTTGTTGCAGTTGTCGTTGTTTAGCAGGCCCAGGCCGGGTTTGAACCCACCAGCTTCGGTGATTGTGGCTGATTTGCTTTCACACTTTAGAAAAGATCTAACCTTAAGAAATTCCTTTTCAAATCATCAGCAGGAATACCCAGGCTAGAATCCTGTGGCATCAGCCAAGCTCACAGCAACCTCAAACTCTTGGGTTCAAGTGATCCTCCTGCCTCAGCCTCCTGAATAGCTGGGACTATGGGCACCTGCCACCATGCCCAGGTGATTTTTCTGTTTTTAGTAGAAAAGAGGTCTTGCTTTGCTCAGGCTGGTCTCAAACTTCTGAGCTCAATAAATCCTTTCCCCTTATCCTCCCAGAGTGCCAGGACTACAGGCCTAAGCCACCATCCCTGGCCCAGCAGTAATATTTTAATTCCCTTCTCTCAAGATAGGCCATAGGGTCATTATTTTATGTTACTGTATCCCCAATGCATATTGTTTAGCAATATGATCAGCAAGTAAAGAATTTATTTTAGCAATATTTATTAAAAGTATAAGGAAAACAAATTAATTCTGCTATGTACTGGTTACAAATTGGAATGTCAAATGCAATGAACAGGTTGACAGTCAACAGCTCTGGAATTTTTATGGTTCTGAGCTTATTAGACATATACTTATATATAATCAGCACATTATAATGGCTACAGAAATTAAAACTTCTTACTGTTATAGTTACAGATAAAATTATGATTTTATTCATAAGCAGTAAAAACTTATTATTTAAGGACATGAAATTTATTGTGATCAAACTTAGATTCAAATCCTTGTTCTACTTTGTATGTTATCTTTGGCAAATTATTCTTTCAAAGCTTTACCATTGGACCTGGCAACATTGTTGTAAGAATAAAATCCATTAATGTCTGGCACCGAGTAAGTACTCAAGAAACAATAAAAATTAGAAACTTAGACTATAACATTGGGCTACAGAATTCTTTAATACTTATATGGAGATAAACCCAAATTAAAATGATAAATATTGAACTGTGACCCAATGAGTTACATAATTTGTCATCCATCCTAGTGTTAAAATGTAAGCTTTGTTTATAATCCTGCTTAGAAAAAGTTCTGTCAGGCCCAAAAAAGGAATTGAAAAAATGGTCTTTACTTAAACTTGTCAGCTTGAAGAAACGCAGGAAATCAATGATAGGACAATTGTCAGGAGAGGATTACAGTGTTTAGCCTTATTCAAAAGACAAATTAGAATAGAACCAAAAAAACATGCAGCAAAATATACATCATTTAGCTTGAGTCCTGAGAATAGTAAAAAGCAATTCAAATTTAGAGCTATCTTTATAAGATTTTCTTTTTTAGCTTTTTTTATTTTTTTTAAGCTTTTCTTAGCATTAGGACTTGAAGCTACCATGAAGTTCTGAAGGTTGGAGTGTACAGTGGCTCTGAAATTTGCATGATTAGATGAAAATGTATATACAGGTTATTTAGGCACCTAGATTTTCTCCTCTGTTCAATTCTTCTAGACAGCTGGCCCTACTCTATCCTTGTAAAAGACAGGGACTATAATGGAGATTTGCACAGTCTAGGACGGGAGGGCAACCTTGAAACTAACAGGAAGATAAAGCGAAAGTGTGACTTTCTTACTTGGACCCATATTTATACTCCTTAGGCAGGAAATCGGAAAAGTCATCTCTGGAAACTATAACACACCTAAGAGAAGAGCCTTTCCTAGGCTGACTTTTAGGAGCTCCTCCCAGTAACCTTACAGTAAGACCTACTGGTGACAAGCCCTACATTTTTACAAAAAAACTTACTTTTTTAGTGCCTAATTCTTAAATATTGGTGGTAGCCTCTCATGCAATAGATGGACATCAAAGTAAACAGAAAAGAAAAAGAAACGTAGAAAAAAATGGAGGTGATGCAGAGAGCAGAAGAGTATGTCTCAAAGTGAAAAGCGACATTCCCTGAGAGGCGAGAGGAAATACCGTACTCAGACAACAAAACGGGACACTATTTTAACATAGGAACTTTGAAAGTATGTGTAAGAAAGACTGCTTGGAAATGAAAAAGTGGTAGCGGAAACAAAAAATTCAGTAGAAGGGGTGGACATTAGAAACTGTCTCAAAAAACAAGGGAATTAAAAACATAAAAGATAAGAACATTTTATTTGACTAATAAGAATTCCATAGAGAAAAAAATGAAAGGACAGAAAATGACCTAAAAAGTAATTTTTTTTAATTTCACAGAACTAAAGAGCAGTTGTTCAGTACCACAAATGGAGCACACACACCAGAGCATGTCCACTCAAAGTTTTATACCCTGTGGATAAAGAAACTTCCAAGTTGAAGGAAACGGAGAAGAGGTTATGT
>CAUYON010074477.1:0-13488 GCA_963573935.1 Arctocebus calabarensis | reverse complement strand
TTAAAGAAAGATGGTGACTTTTCCTTTTTCATATTTACATGGATGGAGCTGGAACATATTCTCCTTAGCAAAGTATCTCTAGAATGGAAGAAAAAGTATCCAATGTATACACCCCTAATATGAGGCAAATTCTTTATCTTTCAAATGAAGGCTACAACCCATTTATTGCACAGGAAGACGGGGAAAGGGGAGAGGGAGGGAAGGGGAGGGAGAGCGTAGGGGGGACATAGGACAAAGGGTGAGATCACATGTGTGGTACATATTTGAAGGGTCAGGAGAAAACTTCTAAATACGGATCAAAAATGTTTTCACATAGTAAATGAGAAAATATCATGAATGTTATGTCAATCAGGTTGATAAAAATATCTCAGATTGTATGGGAAGCCCGCACACTGTACCCCATGATTGAACTAATGTACACAGCTATGATTCAATAAAAAAAAAAAGAAAGAAAAAAACTAGAAAGGTGAAAAAAAAATGTCAAAAAAAAACATGTTAAAATTAAAAAAACAAAACCCCCACAACCAAACATTATACATATCTTTCTAGGTATTGACCAGGCAGTAGGTGATCTTCTGAGGTATGAGATGTTAATCACAATGTGATACAGCTGTACAAGGTGGGAGCTGGAGGCTGCTGCTGATTACTCAGACTCTGCAGGTTTGGGAGCCCAAATAACTCCTCAACCCACTCAAAAGACACTCCAAGCCATACACCTTGGCCAAGCAGAAGCTTTCCAGGGACAGCACTTATCCCTGGGATCTCTCCTGGTGTGGCTGCCTGCTTATCCAGTGTGCCACGTCATCTCCACCTATGTCCCTGAGGGCCACGGCTGTCAATCTGCCAAACACTTAGATCTCTGCACTTCCCCAGTAGCACAGTCCCCACTTTGGATAGCTCAGTCAATAGATCACTCGTCCCAGGTCTCCCGGCGAATCCTGGTGCTGCAACATGCAGGAGCAGCCCATAGCTGAATGATATTAGCTCCTTTCTAACTCAGCGGCTCAGTCTGGGGCCCCAGACAACACCCAAAGTCATCCGCACACTAGCCCAAGATCTCCCAAGGCAGTTCAATTGAGTGTCCAAGTCCAAAAAAAACCCCAAATCAGCCCCCAGGTAAGGCTTTTCCTGCTTGCAAACTAGCCGTTGCTGTAATTACAACTGCAGGCAGCCTCCGACCAAACAAACGCACCCACCACTTACCAGTTTTCCACCTCTTCAGTCCTCCTAATGGGGTCCAAAAGTCCCTTACTGACCTCCTGTATCACCAAAGGAAGCCTCTGGGCCAAACTTACCAGCCAGAGATGCCTGGGGTCCTCTCTCCCCACTCTTGCTGCACCCAGCTCCACAAAAGCTGCTACTCAGCAGCCATCTTTTTTCTCAGTCTTGTGATGATGTTTGTATTTTAATAGGAATGGCGTTGAATCGTTAGATTGCTCTGGGAAGTATAGACATTTTAACAATGTTGATTCGTCCCAGCCACAAGCATGGTATGTTCTTCCATTTATTAAAGTCCTTTGCTGTTTCCTTTCTTTGGGTTTCATAATTTTCTTTATAGTGGTCCTTCACCTCTTTTTTTAGGTGTATTCCTAGGTATTTCATTTTCTTTGTGGCTATGGTGAAGGGAGTTGTATCCTTAATTAACCTCTCATCTTGACTGTTGTTGGCGTATACAAAGGCAATTTACTTGTGGACATTGATTTTATATCCTGAGACATTACTGTATTTTTTGATGACTTCCAAGAGTCTTGTGGTTGAGCCTTGGGGTTCTCTAAGTATAAAATCATATCATCAGCAAAGAGGGAGAGTTTGACCTTCTCTGATCCCATTTGGATGCCCTTTATTTTCTTGTCTTGCCCAATTGTATTGTCTAGAACTTCAAGCACTATGTTGAATAGTAATGGTGACAGAGGACAACCTAATTTTTAGTTTTAGGTTCTAGTTTTTTGGTTTTTTTTTAAAGTAGAAGGTTATTAATTCTTTTATTGAAGGGATATTTGCCCTTCTTTCCTCCCATGTAATAGTTATACACATCAAGAACAATGGCAAAAACAAAACCCAAAACTAAATGAATTGGAAAATTTACATATTTAGCTATAAGGCTTGTTTACATATCATAAAGCAAGTTTTAGAACAACCGTTGGAAATTAAAATGAGACATTTTGTTGGAACTTTTTACCTTTTTTTGTTGTTTGTTTTAAGAGGAAAAGCTTTCAGTTTAACTCCATTCAGTAAAGTATTAGCTGTGGGTTTGTCATAGATAGACTCAATTAATTTAAGTAATTTGCCACCTATGCCTAAACTCTTCAGTGTTCTAATTAGAAAAGGATGCTGGATTTTATTGAATGCTTTTTCTGCATATATTGAGAGTATCATATGGGCTTTGTTTTTGCTTCTGTTGATATAGTGAATAAAGTTTATGGATTTACATATATTAAATCAGCCTTTCATGCCTGGCATGTAATCTACTTGGTCATGATGTATGACTTTTTTAATGATAAGCTGTAATCTATTGGCTACATCCTTCCACAGGGGCCATGCTAATCTTATCTATATCATTCCAATTTTAGTATATGTGCTGTGAAAGTAAGCATGATGCAATGGTACATTTCAAAACTAAGATAGGAGTATAATTGTGATGGGTGTGTTACTTAGTTTGATGTAAGCATTTCACATTGTGTATCAAAGCAGTGCACTGAAACCCGTAAATGCATAAGTGTACACAGTTATGATTTAATAAAAAATATAAAATTAAAAAAATAAAATGTCTTACAGAGAAGACTGTTTTTAAATATTTATCCTTATTTAGATCCATATCTTCAACTGAATAAATCATCTATTTCTGAGTTGTATAAAGTTTATATTCCTAAGAGGTTTGTTTATTTGTGAGTGGCTTAGAATTTGGAAAGTAATTCCTTTGGAATCTGCTATATAGTGTTGGCACCTCCCGGACCTGTGTGAACTCTTGTAATGCCTCATCTTTATAGCTCCCAAATAACTTGTTCTGTGCGCAGCCCCATGGGCATGCATCCGTGCTTGCCCAGCTCAGTATTCAACCAAAAACTCAAGGAGACCCATGACAACTTTTGTAGCTTTCTTTTTTTCCAAAACAATTTATCTCTGTTATTCTACCCAGTAAATTCTAACCACCATAGTCTCCAAAACTCTGACCTTACTGTTCTTAGCTAAGGAACATGACAGGCTCTGCCTAGCTTCTATCTTCCTGCACACAGTCTGGAAAATACCTCCCAGCTGGGACCACAATTCACTGTTCTTTGGCATTTGGAGGCCGTAGGGTCTTTTGTTTTTGGTCGGGGGGACAGAGTCTGACTATGTTGCCCCCTATATAGTGCCTTGATGTCACAGCTCATATCAACCTCCAAGTCTTGGGCTTAAGCGATTCTCTTGCCTCAGCCTCCCGAGGAGCTGGGACTACAGGCGCCTGCCATAGTGCCCGGCTATTTTTTGTTGTTTTTGCTATACTTGTCATTGTTGCAGGCCCGGGCTGGGTTTGAACCTGCCAGTTCTACCCTAGCCACTGAGCTACAGGCGCCAAGCCTTTAGGGTCTTTTTTTTTCCTTTTCGCCATCATCATAGTCTTGTGATATCCACAAGTGTTCCAGTGTACTAGAAATATATTTCATATGATTTTCTAACTTATTTTCAGTGAGAAGACATGTTGATACCAACTGATCCACGGTATTAGGAAATAGTCTCCAGTACTCTTTTTAAATTTTTTATTTTATCAGATATTATATCTTGAAGTTTTTAAAATTTAGACTTCTAAAAAACATCATCTTTTACAATGGCCTGACTTGAGAAAATTTTGGAAAAAACCAGTTATGTCATGATCGCTCTCAAAAAACTAGAGTTTAATTAAGACTAACATTGGCAGGAAAAAAAAAAACAAATTTATTAACTTCATACCTGAAAGGTCAAGTGACTAGAAAGATTTAGGATTTATAGGCTTCCATTATGTTATAAATATTTCTATGTCCTCTCCATCTCATGAGCAAGCTATCTTCATTTTTTGAGATAATGGCTATTGAATTTTATTATACTTTAGAAACTTGATAAATTAATTTAGGCTAGTTTTTATCTTTACAAGCTGGCTCCTATGTACATTTTGTAAGATTCCACTGGCCTTTGAACAATTCTTTTGCTTTTAACCCACAAAAATACAGACGGCTTAAACACACTTTTCCCTGCTCCCGAACTGGAATCAACTACTCTCCAATGAGCCCTGGCTATATTTAGAAGGTAATGGTATTTAGAAACTAAGTTGCCAAAATTAACCTATTTCAAAATTTAGCACATTCATTTATTCAGACAAAGAACATAACGTCATATTATTAAAGTTCTCAGAACCTTGCTGTCTTCCTTTATGCCCGTTGCTATCTATTCCACAAACACAGCATAACGTGCTGAGGTTATCAGAGTGGCAGTAGGCGGTCAGGGTCTCCAGTGGTAGTATTCAGCAGAACACTGGGGAGCCAAGGTTGAATCGTGTTAAAGCGTAGATCAAGAACACCATGGAGAGTCGGGCAACTAGACTCCAGCCCGGGCTCTGAGAAATGTTGCCTCTGTGCCCATGACTAAATGATTTTACCTATTTGAGTAAGGCCATCCATCTACTAAATGAGAATGTGAAACCAATGGGTTCCTTTCAGATTCACCTTTAACAATGATTCAACCTTAAATACATTTTTTAATTTATTTTTTATTTTTACATATACATATGTTAATTAGGTTTCCACTTTTTGCCTTCACAGAATTTAAAAGGTTTCAAATTCAATAATAATAACAATGTTTAAGATAAGGACTAGAAACAAAAATCATGTAAAGAATGAATGAAGATAAATACTTTCAGAAAAGAAAACAGACCATTATTGCATCAAAATATCAAGCCATATTAGCAATAATAATGCCGAGAAAGCAACGTACACGTTGTCAAATAAGACATCATAGAGATATTGTAATTTTAAATCTCTGAACTATTGTAAATTAAAACAAGAGACTTTCTTTGTTTGCCCCTGAGGGGACCAGGAGGGTCCCTATAAAGGAAGGAGGCCAGTCCAGGGATTGAGGAGACTTAATTAGGAAAGAAAGTACACAGTGGGGACTGATCAGGAGTCAGTTCAGCTCTCACACTGTTTCAAGGGGCTTTTATTATCTTTATCAGTAAGGTTGACTGTGGGAGTGGTGGTTTCCACAGGGAGTCATTCCTTCTGCAGAGGAACTAACTCTTGCACTCAGAGCAAATCTATGAGTTACTCTTGTAATTGGCCATGGCCAGAATAAAAGTAACTGTTCTATTGATTCCCATGAACATCAGCCTTGACACAGTCCAGGAGTTGGGACGTGAGTTTGCTGTGATCGTGCAGTTTGGCTTCTGGCCTGCTTTTTCTACCAGCTGTCTCCCAAAATGGCAGTACTCTTGGTAGGGCCATGAGGATTCTTCCCCTCACTCTTAACTATCTATCGGGTCTGCATATTTGCACTAACACATTTCTTAATCCTTGAATATTGTAAAACATATGTCTTAATACTGTATGTGTGATTTCAGTGAGAAAGAAAGAAGAGCTGAAAAAATTCATAGTTTATATAATTAAAATTTTTTGCTCTATTTCTCTCCCCAGAAATCACAAAAAGGTTGGTATTATATGAAGTGGTCTGTTTCTATTTCCATTATTTAAACCTGTTTTTAGATGTGTTCTCTCAATAAATCAAATAAATGATGTTTTTTAGATTCTGAAGGAAAATGTGGGACCCCACCACCTATTGAAAATGGAGACATTACTTCATTCCCATTAGCAGTATATCCTCCAGGTTCATCAGTCGAGTATCAGTGTCAGAACTTACGTGAACTTCAGGGTAACAGGCGAATAACATGCAGCAATGGACAGTGGTCAGAACCACCAAAATGCTTATGTAAGTACTTTTATATTCTCATGGATCTTGGAAAAGTCTGTGTATAAGTATCAAATTTTGTTTTTTATAATAGAATTTAAATATTCTATTTAATTCCAAATAACACACAACCATCCTGCTCATTGCTTGGCTACCAAATATTTATATGTGAGAAGTACGGTATAGAAAATTCTGTTTTATTTGTATATTTATTTTAAAACTTTGTGTTGGCAAATAAAAAATGTATGTATTCATGGTGTAAGATGTGATAATTTGATATATATACATAATGCTGTAATCAAATTAATAACACATTCATCATTATGCATAGTTACTATTATGCATATGTGTATGTGTGTTTGTGTTGTAGGACACTTAAAATCTGCTCTCTTACCAAATTTCAAGTTAAAAATAAAGCATTATTAACTATAGATCTCATGCTATAAATTAGATCCCCAGATCTTATTCTTCTTATTACTAAATGTTTATACCATTTGACCAAAAGCTTGGTCAAACAAAACAGTGATGGTAGGTTACAAAATGCTAGGCTCTTAATATAATTGATGTTATGAACATTTGGTAATACCAAATATCACACATTAAACATAGAACCTCATTTATATATCATTTACCATTTTAACTTTCATCGGATATTTTTACAGAGTTGTTTTGGAAAGAGTTCTGAGAAAGAATTCCTGAACAGTGCTAAATTTTTTACATTGATCTTTTTCTATTCTACATGCATGTATAATATCAGAAGAAATCATGGGAAAATGTAACATAACATTAAGGTGGTGAGACAGAGAAAAGATTTACTCCGAATCAGGTGAAGAATTTGAATTTATGTGTAAACCCGGATATCGTCAAGTAACATCTACATCTCAACCGTTTTGAACAATGTGTCAGGATAGGAAACTGGCATATCCCAGTTGTAGGAAGGCCTTGACTAACATTTATAACCCTTATAAAAATGCACACCTTTGTGAGATTTCAATTTTATATTTCAAATATTGTTTAACCCATTTTTAATCATAAATAAAAATTTTAGCAATTTGAGATGATGTAATTATAATCTGAGAACTGTGCCTCCCTTCTTAAAAGTGTCATATTAAAACTTGGCAAAAAAAGTGCTCTGTATTCGATTTACAAAATATCTATGTCAGAAAATTACACGCAATTATGTTAGAGGCCATTATGTCTATTACCTTCTAAACTATCTCAAAGATAGCTTCTGGGGCACTCTGTTCCCCAGTAAATGAAAACAATATTATTGTCTCTGTCTTTGAAATCATATCACTTCATAAACACATAAAAAATCAACCTAAGTCATAACTTATATTAGCAATAAGATATGTCATTACTCATTATTAATGAATAAATTCACAAAAATGATGAAATGTATAAACTTTCATAAGATGTCAACCCAGCACACTTAAAAATCAAACTAATTATAAAGAGGAGTTAAAGTTTAATTGTGCATATTGCTATTACACTGACATACAAAGTGATAAAAATCCTCTATCAGTTATAAACACATCCACATGTGTGCAGACATCTACACAGACAAACACACAATACTTTGCAACCTGAACTAATGTTTACAAAAAAAATGTTGGCAGGAAATCCAGTAAAAAAGTAAAATTCTATATTATGTTCAGAAATAATAGCAGTTAGAGTTGTTGTTTAACTCCTTTACATGTACTAGTGTTCTCTGATTTTCTAATTTTAACACATAGTGTTTTTGAACCACTGGAATCATTTATTTGAAAATAAAGATGTCTATAAAGAAAGGCAATTCAAATTGAGAGCTCTAAAGACCTCACTGGTCATGATCTTAAGGTTAAATAACAGTTTTAAAAATTTTGGTTAGAAGAGTTTTGAACATTTCAATAATGAGATTCTGAAGTATAATTTTTATATCTATTCATTTTGAACAAAATTAGTTGAAATCATTTTTGATTATAAACATCTTCAATCTATAAAAGATGTGAATCTTTCATGTGAAAATCAAGGTATACAAAATAAGATTAAAATATTTTAGTATTTATTATTTCTGATTGTAGAAGTATTTTACTTGTTTACTAAGGCAGTCCCCGTGTTAGTGATCCTTATAGATAAATTGATTGAGTTGAGAAAAGTCAGATTTCACAAATTCAAATTATATTTGTTATAATCAGCAAGTTATCTTTGCAGTTATGTTAACAATTGTGAATACACTTACAGGACATTTGGGCAACTGTAATAAATTACAGTTAAGTGATTTTTCTATGAAAAACAGAAATTTATTTAGTAGCACTATAGAGGCTGGGCTGTTCGAGATAAGGATGCCAGCTAAACTGACATGTGCTAAGGGCTCTCTATTTCTACGCCACTATCTCAGTCCTCAGAATACAGCAGGCCCCTACTGGCGAATCTCATCGTTATTCTGCCTTCTGTCAATGTAGCAACGATCTCTCCGTAAATATACTGTCTAATATATTTTAAATAATTATTATAAGTAATATATTTGTCATACACAAGAAATAGAAACACAGTGGCTTGTATGGGCAAAATAAATCTGAATGTGAAAAATGGAATCCTTATCACTACAACTAGCAATATCTCTTCAGGCTTTTGATATCATTCCCACTTTTTGTTATCAATAAATTTAAAACAAATTTATGTAATTAATTCAAAACTGACAAATGTTATTTGTCAAGTTAGAAGAACTTGGTATTCATTGGTTCTACATGTATCTAACTATTATTTTAGTACATAATTATTGTTTATGATGTCTTTTTAAGGATTTACTAAACAAATACTTGTACATATTTTCTTTCTTTGACAAAAGGATTGTCCTGGTTTTCCCAGATTTGATAATGTTGTACTTATAGGATGAGAGAAGGAGTCATTTAGGTCATGAAAACAATTGACTTATAAATTACCAATTAGATGGATCCCACATTGTACCATGTATTAAGAATGGATGGGAAATATAATACGCAGAGGTACTTTGATGAATTTTTAAATTTATTTATTGAAGTGTCTTGAGCAATAAAATATAGACTGTCTCTATCATCGTTTCAAAATGGATATAGATTAATTTTTTTTTATACCAGGACAAAGTAGGTTTATACCTAAAAATAAAAGAATGGAACTGAGTATTCAACACTCAATCTTATAGCCAAACAGTTCTCAGTATAGTCCCAGGAACAGAAGCATCATCACCTTCTGCAAAACTCTTAAAACAGAAATGAAAATTCATGGGCTCATTCTAGATATACTGAATGAAAAACTCTAGGAATGGGATCCTGCACTTCTTGTTACCAAGTTCTCCAGAGAATTCTATGCACACTTCAGCTTGGAAAGCGTTGCGATTGCGTATTACTACTACACACACACATGAAACTCTCTGAAGGATTATAAATCATTCAGCAGAAATACTCTTAAACATTGGGAATTAAATTATTAAATGTTTTTATAATTATAGACTTGTTTTTCAGTTATTTGTTCACATCTCCAATTTAGATTCTATGATCGATCCCTTTTTTTCTTCTTTGAGTTAAGGTATTCTTCAAGATATGTTTTTAATCATTGACTTATTTTCTGAGAAAATGCCTCATTGAGTTTGTTTTTAAGAGGCTAAAATTACACTTAATAAACAGATAATTGTAAACTAAAATGTTATGCCAAATAATCTAGTTATTTTGATTTATTTGCATTTCATAAATTCTTATTAAATTTATAAGACTTGTAATAGTTATTAAACCAAAACTCACAAGGAAATGTCCAGGAAAACTTTCATTTTCACTGATCATCAAAAGGAAAAATCAAAAAGTCCTTCAACGTTCCAGTTAAGGAAGGAGAAGAGGTGTAAAAACATAAAACGTTATACATAAAATATTGTTTTTTCTCCTTTTCCTCAATATTACATGTGAATTTATTTAAATTAGCAAAGCCTTTTACAAGAGATAATTTATTGACTTAAAAATCCCCAATGAAATGCATTTGCTCAAAATGAACACTATGGAGAAATAATATTTTTCTTTCTATTCAGATACTTCCTGTGTGAATCCGCCCACAGTGGAAAATGCTAAGATAACAACAAGACAGAGGAGTAGGTATCCAAATGGTGAGAGAGTGCGTTACGAATGTATTGAACCTTTTAACATGTTTGGGGATGGAGAAGTGGTGTGTCTAAATGGAGCCTGGACAAAGCCACCTCAATGCAAAGGTAGGATATTATATTTCCCCAGAATATCTATCAGGGGTAAAATATGTTGATATCAATAAAATGAAGTAATTCATGTAGAATATATTTTTCAAACACAAATAAAATGATGGCACTTAAAATTTGGATTTTTGTGAATTCAACCAAGTAACACAGTATTCTATTTCCAAGAAAGATTTATTCACCTAGAGTAAAGGAATAATTAGATTGAAATAAATTCTTATCTTAGGCATTAAGACATTCAAATATTTCCTGAACAATAAAAGTGTAAAAAACACATTGTGTACAATTGACAGCCCTAAGTGATTGCCATTTTTAAGTGTAAGGCAGACAATGAAGAATGATCCTAGAACGTGGTATAGACTTGGGCATCTTCAGCATATAGAGTATGTTTAAAGACATGTGCCCTACTGAGCCCTTCTGGAGAACCACTACATTTGTAAAAAGAAGTCTTAGGACATAGTCTTGGGCACTTTAATATTTAGGGTTCAGGAAATATGGGAATCCAACAAAGGAAATTTGATATTATCCACTTTTACTTTTTTTTTTTTGAGACAGATCCTCAAGCTGTCACCCTGGATAGAGAGCTGTGGCATCACAGCTCACGGCAACCTCCAATTCCTGGGCTCAAGCAAGTCTCCTGCCTCTGCCTCCCAAGTAGCTGGGACCACAGGCGCCTCCCACAGTGCCTCCCACAGTTGGTTGCAGCCATCATTGTTGTTTGGTGGCCCCAGGCTGGATTCGAACCTGCCAGCTCAGGTGTATGTGGCTGGTGCCTTAGCCGCTTGAGCCACAGGTGCCAAGTCGACTTTTACTTTTTTAAAAAGTACATTTTCCTGGTATTTTTTATCACTCCTTTACTTAGAATACACACATGTTTTTATGCTGAAATGACTTTAATGCAGACAGCACATAGTTGGGTCTTATTTCCATATCCATCATGCCATTCGTGGTCTTTTCACTTGTGTCTTTAGAACATTTATGTTTAAAATTATTATCCATGTGTTAGGGTTTATGTCTGTCATTTTGTGTGTGTGTGTATTCTCTCACACACAGTCCTATTTCCCTATTCCTCCATTCCTTTTGGGAACACTTTTAAAGAATCTTACATTTACTCACATTTGTTAATTTTAAGTATGTCTCTATGGGTTGTTGTATTCCTTTTTTAAACAATGTTGCTATAGATTTTATATATGTAACTTCTCACTCTCCACCGGTATTGACATCTTACCTTTCAGGTGAAATAGGGAAACCTTACTTTCATTTAGATTGCATTGAATATTAATGTCTTTTGTATTTCCTGTCCCTACATCGAGCACCATTATCAAATGAAATAAATTTGCTCCAAACAGCAAACACAACTGAAAAACATTATGAGTGTGGTAATTGGCCTCTTATTATGCTTTCCTGTAGGAGGCAAGATATTGCTAGGAAAAAAAAAATGGCTTTGTCTTGTCTGGCTGCTTCTAATCTGAGCACTTGGCTAAATAGAATGGGACCCTCCTGGGATAACACACTGCTCTGTCTTTCCTGGAGTCTGGAAATCTCTCATCAGAAAGAATTCTCTACATCTCTCAGAATCCTCGAAGTGGCTTTCTTTTTCTGTTTGTTTTTTCATTATGTTCAGGAGTTTGAAGTATACTTAGTAGACATACATTTTGTACATATTTTGAAGCCAACCATTCCTTTTTACCTTTTTTTTTTTTTTTTTTTTTGAGACAGAGCCTCAAGCTGTCACCCTGGAGAGAGTGCTGTGACATCACAGCTCACAGCAACCTCCAATTCCTGGGCTCAAGCGAGTCTCTTGCCTCCACCTCCCAAGTAGCTGGGACCACAGGTGCACACCACAAAGCCCGGCCATTTTTTGGTTGCAGCCGTCATTGTCGTTTGGCGGGACCAGGCTAGATTCGAACCCGCCAGATCAGGTGTACGTGGCTGGTGCCTTAGCCGCTTGAGCCACAGGCGTCGAGCCCCTTTTTACCTTTTATTAATTATTTGTATTTTTAATTTTTCACAGAGCTAATGTTTCTTTTGTAATAAAAATAAAAACCAAGAGACAAAAAATGAGTAAAGATCCAATTAACTCTTCCGCATATTGTGTATTAAAAGAAGAGAATTTCTCTGTTTGTCTCAGTTATCTGTTCAGCACTTTTTCACTAAGAAAGACATTTATTGACCTTGGAATCCTGCAAAGTAGACATATTTCCTAATGTTTTGTGTGTGCTTTTAGTGAAAAAAGAAAAAACAACATTTAAAAATATAGCAATTTACATAATTAAATTTCTTCCCCCAGAAATCACAAAAATGTCGATGTTATATAAAGTGGTCTGTTTCTATTTGCCTTATTTAAACCTGTATTTGGACGAGTTCTCTCAATAAATCAAATAAATGATTTTTTTAGGTTCTAAAGGAAAATGTGGGACCCCTCCACCTATCGAAAATGGGGACATCACTTCATTCCCATTAGCAGTATATGCTCCAGGTTCATCAGTCGAATATCAGTGTCAGAACTTGTATCAACTTCAGGGTAACAGGCAAATAACATGTAGTAATGGACAGTGGTCGGAACCTCCAAAATGCTTGAGTAAGTGCTTTTATATGTTCATGGATCCTAGAAAAGTCTGTGTATAAGTATCAAATTTTGTTATGTATAATAGAATGGGAGAATTCCATTTCTTTGGGAGAAAAGAAACACAGCCATCCTGCTGAATGCTTACCTACCAAATGTTTATATATGAGAAGTATAGGAGAGAAAATTCTGTTTTATTTTTATACTTATTTTAAAACTTTATTTTGCCAAATAAAAAATATATATATTCATGGTGTATGATGTGATGATTTAATATATATATATACAGAATGCAATGCTCAAATAAATTAACACACTCATCATTACCCATAGTTACTGTTAGGCATATGTGTGTGTATGCGTTTTAAGAATACTTTAAAGTCTGCCGTCTTACCAAATTTCAAGTTAAAAATAAAGCATTATTAACTATACATCATGCATACATTATATTCCCAGATCTTATTCACCTTATTACTGAATGTTTGTACCATTTCACTAAGATCTTGGTCTAACAAAAACATTGACTGAAGATCACAAAATGCCAGGCTCTTTATATAATTGATGTTGTGACTCTTTGGTAGTAATACCCATTATTGCACATTAAACATAGAACCTCATTTAGATATCATTTACCATTTTAACTTTCATCAGATATTTTTTTTTATTTTTTTTTAGTTTTTCTTTTTATTTATTTTTTGTAGAGGCAGAGTCTCACTTTATCACCCTCAGTAGAGTGCCGTGGCATCACACAGCTCACAGCAGCCTCCAACTCCTGGGCTTAGGAGATTCTCTTGCCTCA
>CAUYON010074471.1:0-13546 GCA_963573935.1 Arctocebus calabarensis | reverse complement strand
TGGATACTTTTTCTTCCATTCTTGAGATACTTTGCTAAGAAGAATATGTTCCAGCTCCATCCATGTAAACATGAAAGAGGTAAAGTCTCCATCTTCCTTTCAGGCTGCATAGTATTCCATGGTATACATGTACCACAATTTATTAATCCATTTGTGGGTTGATGGGCACTTGGGCTTCTTCCATGACTTAGCAATTATGAAGTGGGCTGCAATGAACATTCTGGTACAGATGTTTTTGTTATAATGTGACTTGGGGGTATATACCTAGTAAAGGAATTATAGGGTCAAATGGCAGGTCTATTTTTATATCTCTAAGTATCCTCCAAACATCCTTCCAAAAGGAACTTATTAGTGTGCATTCCCAACAGCAGTATAGAAGTGTTCCCTTTTCTCCACATCCAAGCCAACAACTCTGGTTTGGGGAATTTGTTATGTGAGCTAATCTTACTGGAGTAAGGTGACATCTCAAACTAGTTTTGATTTGCATTTCTCTGATGATTAAGGATGGTGAGCATTTTTTCATGTGTCTGTAGGCCGTGCACTTGTCTTCTTCAGACAAGTTTCTCTTCAAGTCCTTTGCCCATCCTGAGATGGGATCACTTTTCTTTTCTTGCTAATACGTTTGAGTTCTCTGTGGATTCTGGTTATTAAACCTTTGTCAGAGGCATAACCTGCAAATATTTTCTCCCATTCTGAGGACTGTCTGCTTGCTCTACTGACTATGTTCTTGGCTGTACAGAGCTTTTTAGTTTGATCAGGTCCCAGTAGTGTATCTTTGATACTGCTTCTGCTTCATCTGCCTGGGGAGTCCTCCTCATAAAATATTCACCCAAGCCCATACTTTCAAGATTTTTCCCTGCACTTTCTTATAGAATTTTTATAGTTTCATGTCTTAAGTTTAAATCGTTAATCCATTGAGAGTCTATCTAAGTTAATGGTGAGAGGTGTGGATCCAGTTTCAGTCTTCTACAGGTCACTAGCCAGTTCACCCAGCACCATTTGTTAAATAGGGAATCTTTTCCCCACTGAATGATTTTAGTTGGCTTGTCAAAGATCAAGTAACAGTAAGCAGCTGGATTCATCTCTTGGTTCTCTATTCTGCTCCAAACATCTACCTCTCTGTTTTTGTGCAAGTACCATGCTGTTTTGATCACTATCAATTTATAGTACAGTCTCAGGTCTGGTAGCATGATCCTTCCTGCTTTGTTTTTATTTCTGAGTAATGTCTTGGCTATTCAAGGATTTTTCTTATTCCATATAAAATGAAGTATTATTTTTTCAAGATCTTTAAAATATGACAATGAAGCTTTAATAGGAATTGTATTAAAATTATATATTGCTTTGGGTAGTATAGACATTTTAACAATGTTGATTCTTCCCAGCCATGAGCATGGTATGTTTTTCCATTTGTTAACATTTTCAGCATTTTTTCCCCAAAATTTGTTAATTTCCTTCTGAATCTCATCTATGACCCATGTATCATTCAGCATAAGGTTATTTAGCTTCTATGTTTTGTATGAGTATGCAGATTCCTGTTGTTATTCAGTTCAACATTTATTCCATGATGGTCTAAGAAGATGCAAGGAATAATTTCTATTTTTTTAAATTTGCTGAGGTTAGACTTGTGAACTAAGATGTGATCAATTTTGGAATATGTTCCATGGGCTAATGAGAAGAATGTGTATTCAGTTTTGTTGGGATGAAATGTTCTGTAGATGTCTGTTAAATCTAGATGTTAAATGGTTAAGTTTAAGTGTAAAATTTCTTTGCTAAGCTTCTTTTTGGAGGATCTATCCAGCACTGATAAAGGGGTGTTAAAATTTCCGACTACTATGGAGATGGAGGAAATCAAGTTGTTCATGTCTATTGGAGTTTCTCTTATAAATTGAGGCACATTCTGGTTGGATGCATAAATATTAATAAATGAAATCTCATCATATTGAGTAGTACCTTTAACAAATATAAAGTGTCCATCCTTCTCCTTCCTTATTTTGGTAGGTTTAAAACCTATTGTATCTGTGAATAGGATTGCAACACCTACTTTTTTCTGCTTTCCATTTGCCTGGAGTATAGACAACCATCCCTTCATCTTGAGTCTATATTTATCTTTTAAGGTAAGATGAGATTCTTGTATTCAGTGGATATCTGGCCTGAGTTTTTGTATCCAGTCAGCCAACTTGTGCCTCTTTATAGGACAATTTAACCCATTCACACTAATTGAGAATATTGTTAAGCCTTTTGAAAGTCTGGTGAACATTTTGAATCCTTTCACAACTGTGGAAGTTGGAATTTGATCAAAAGTTTCTTAGTGGGTTTACTTTTGTGGTAGAGGATTACACTGGTCTTTATGGAAGATAGGTCTGAGAATATCCTGAAGAAATGTTTTAGTTATGGCAAATTTATTCAACATGTGGATGTCATGAAAGTATTTAATTTCTCCATCATAAATGAAACTCAGTTTAGCTGGATACAGGATCCTGGGTTAAAAGTTATTTTATTTTAGGAGATTAAAAGTTGATGACAAACCTCTTCTAGCTTCAAAGGTTTAAGCAGAGAGTTCTGAAGTTATTCTAATGTACTAAGTAATGGTTTTCTTACATCTGGCTGCTTTCAGAATTTTCTCCTTTATATTAACTTTAGTGAAATTGATTATGTGTCTGGGCGACATCTTATTTTGATTGAGTCGTGCTGGAGTTCTGAAACTGTCTGCTACCTAAATTTCAGAATCTCTTGGCATGTCTGGAACGTTCTCTTTCATAATCTCATGAAGAAGAGACTCTGTCTTGTGAGCCACGTCATTGTTTTCAGGGATCCCTATGAGGTGAATATTGGTTTTCGTTGAATTATCCCAGAGCTCTCTGAGAGAGTGATCTGTTTTTTCCTTCCATTTCTCTTCCTCTTTGGAGGTTTGGGAGCATTCGAAAGCTTTGTATTCCATGTCAGAAATCCTTTCTTCTGCTTGCTCCATTCTCTTACTAAGGGATTCTACTGTATTTCTCAGATCTTTGAGGGCTGCAACTTCTTGTCTCAATGTGTCAAAATCTTGGGTCATTTTGTCTTTGAATTCATTGAATTCTTGAGATATCTTTTGGGTCATCTTTTGGATTACTGCTTGAAATTCTATTTCTAACTTTTCTTCCATTGTGCTGGTCTTCTTTGCTATCCAGATTCTGAATTTGATTTCTGACATCTCAGCCATTTGCCTATGCAAAGGATTTTGTCCTGTGTCTGCCTTATCTTTCCTTGGAGGAGTTGATCTATTCTGATTATTCATATTGCCAGAGTTTCTCCATTGATTCCACCCCATGATTGTTTTTCACCATTGCCTCTGGCCATCCTCAGAGTTGGGAAGGTGTCTCTCCAAGATTAGACCCCAGTGGGATCACTCTATTGTTGCTGAAACTTTGCAGGGAGTGATCCTGTGCTCCCCCGAGCTCCTCTCAGACTGCCCCAGCCAGGGAGTTCTGTTTGCAGAAGCAGCTCCGGAGTGTGGCACCCCCAGATCCAGCAGCAGGACAGGGAATTGTACACACAGTTCTGGGAGTGCCAGGAGCCTGGTGACTTTGGCAAAGAGAGCCCACAGAACCAGCAGTCTCTGGGCAGGAGGAGGGCTCCACGCAGAGGGAGGGCTCCGGTGGGAAAGCCCTGGTGCCATGCCTTCTGGAGTCCCTCTGCCGGTGCAGAGGCAGGGAGGGTACAGGAGGGAGGACTCAGGTTGTGCTGCTCCTGGAGTCCTGGTTGTGGGTGGTGGTGTGGGGCTGCGTGATCGCCTGGGGAGTTTCTGGCCAGGGGCAGGCCTATGGAGGCCTGGCGGTCCCCGGCGGAGTCCCTGGCAGAAGGCAGACCTGTGGAGGCCCAGCAGGCTTGGGACACAAGGCTGCATGGTCACCGAGGGAGTTCCTGGCTGGGCGTGGGCCTACAGAGGCCTGGCAGTCATTGGCAGAGTCTTTGGCAGAAGGCGGACCTGCCGAGGCCTGTCAAGCGCGGGGAGTAGGGCCGTACAGTCACCAGGGGAGTTCCTTGCTGGAGGTGGGCCTGCAGAGGCCCAACAAGAGTGGGGTGCAGGGCCGCGCCATCACCAGGGGAATTCCTGGCCTGGGGGTGGGCCTGTGGAGGCCCTGTGGGTGCCAGGCACAGGCCCGTGCAGTTGCTGGGAGAGTCCCTGGCTGATGGTGGGCCTGAGGGGGCCGGGAGGGCTTTGGGTGTGGGGCATGGGGTTGTGTGGTTGCCAGCGGGTTCCCTGGCTGGAGGGAAGGAGGCTCGCTGTGGCCCCCTGGAGTCTTTTGCCAGTGGGGCACTTGTTCCGGCAGGTGGGGTGGGGGCACTGCTCAAGAACCTCCTCCCTCAGTCTCAGAGGGGGTTAGGTTTCTCATTTGTCAGGTAAGGGGAGAAGGGTATACTAAAAGTTCAGAATGGTGGAGAAACCTTTAGTTCAGTTTTTCTGCCTAGCAAGGGAATGTTCAGAGTCACATCAGGGTCCTTCTGAGGGAAGCAGACCCCACTTTCCACAGCACTCTTCCATGGGGTGAGACAAGAGGTCCACAGTTCACCACTTGTCTATAGTAAAACCCACAGGAGCAAATGAAGAGAAAAAAGAAAGGAAACAGAAAAGCAAAAAAATCCACAGCTTTCTTGAGGGAGGGCATGGACACTTTTCCTTTCAGATGAATTTTGTACCTGAGGCTTGCTTTCTTGGAGTTGCAGCTTGCCTCAGCAGAGGTGACCTGCAGTTATCACTTCTCTCTCTCAGATACTGAAGGGACCCTCCCTCAGTCCTCACTGGCATCCTTGTTCCCCCCCATACCTGACTGCAGCTCCCCTTTGCTTTTCAGCTTAGGAAGTCTACGCCATGGACCTCTGCTACAGAGTCAGCTCTTGCTTGCCCTATGTCCTGCCTGGAGAGCACTCCCTTTAGTTAATACCCTGTTATCTTTTCTGCCCATTGTTGGAAACATTTAGATCTCTTTTATTCCCCAGGCAGGCCCTAAAGGACCTGCTGCTCCCTGTCAAGCCCGACCACCTAGGCATTTTTTACAGAAACTTCTGTGGCTAGCTGTGAGTGTCTCTCAGGGGCTGTGCGTCTTTTAAAGCTGAACTGAAAGAAGGCTCCTGCAAAACTAAGCGTTTTTACTTCGCAAAGCTTTTCGAATCCAAGATGAGATAAAAATAAGGATGTGAATGCTTACAGATAATAAACTAAATCTTTAAGAAGAAAAAAAAGTATCCAGAAGCACTGTTGGATTTTAGTCCTCTTTTCCTCCTCTCCCCCAACGCCCCCCTACAAAAATATAGAGCAGAGCTGAATATCTGAAAATTAGTGCAGCATACCGAACGGAATGAAAGAACCCATTCTAAGGCCATTCAGTAGTATAGGTTTTTCAGACTCATTATTTATTTTGAGGCAGTGTTATATTCCAGGAATAGGTGGTTTCCCACGCATCATCCCTTAGCAATCCCTGAAGGTAGGAATGAACTTCCCCATAGTCAGGAGGAGGAAACTGAGACTCACAGGATTAAATGACTTGCCCAGAGCTACTAAATTTAGTAAGTGATAAAATCTTCCCCAAAAGTTTACCTTTCTTTTGACTCTTAAGGATAATTGCCTCAACCTTCCCTTTTCATAACAGTTTAAAATAAGACATTAATCATCTACTAAAAGACAAAGACATTTTACAATTAACAGTGTATTATTTTTTAGCCTGTGCTTACAGAACATTAAAATAATGTACGTATTTGTTGAAAACCAAGCAAACTCAGGAGGCAGAATTGTTAAGGGAGGAACTTATTATTTATCATAAGGGAGCTAGCGATCCCTTGTGAATGTGGCCTCTCAAGACTCAACTTCTCCTGTCATCCAATTTCTTGACTCAATGCCTCACTCTCTGATAGGCAGCAGTTAGGAACCCTCCCCAAATAGTCACTTGTACCTAAGAATGTTGTTGTCCACTACACACTTCTGCAATAAAGGTAGAGAATATTAGGTACTTGGGTTGGCTTCCAAGGCCCAGAGACAAATTGGCACTTGTGTACACAAAACCCCTTCTGTCAGAGAAGGTTCTCCTCAACCTAGGTGGTTGGTATGGACTGAATGTTTGTGTCCACCCCTTATCCCCAAATTGAAACCTGATCTCCAATGTAAGGGACATTATGAAATGGGGTCTTTGGAGGTGATTAGGGGTCATGAGAATTGGGGCCCTGGTGAATGAGGATAGGGCCCTCATGAGAAGAGCTGTGAGAGAAATGATATAGCTCACATCTCTCTGCTTTCTGCCATGTGCAAATACAAAGAAAACATTTATCTGCAAGCCAGGAAGTGGGACCTCGCCAGACACCAGATCAGCCAGCAACTTAATCTGGAACTTCACAGCTTTCAAAACTGTGAGAAATAAAAATTTGTTGCTGAAGCCACCCAGTCTATTGGTTATAGCAGTCCAAACTGACTAAGATAAGAATAACCCGAGCCTAGAGAAGTAGTGATTGACAAATCAGAGATTTTATAATATTCTTATTTCTCTAATAACACACCCCCCTTATAATACATAAGCCATTATTTTGTTTTATTCTGTTGGTTTTTCAGACATTTGAATTTCAAGCACATTTTTTAGGAATAACTTCCTTTAAAAAACTGTGTGGCTGCTACTGGCAATTGATGCATCATAGATGTGCTTCTGAAGACTTTTCTGCAAATCAGAATTGGAGAACTATAAACCACAGCAATTAAAGAATTATAAAGTTTACTACTAAAGGAGTCAGTGGTTATTCCTCTAATAAAATAAAAACTCATTTCTTAAAGAAAGAAAATTATGTCCTACCAAATTCATCTTATGACTGACTTAAAGTAGGATGTCACATTTGGTGTACTCATACTAAAAGGAAAACTATACCAAGTGTCTGTGGGGATCCTTGTCATGGCCCATTGTAAGGAAGTGGTGTGAGTGATTTTGATTTGGCTTGCAGCACAGAGATAGAAAACAAGCCCAAGACCATCCACGTGGGACAGGAGAGAAGATACAAGCATGGAACACATATACTAAGACCTGCCACACTTTTCACTAACAAGTTTCTGAAAGGATAGGATTTCATCCCAGACTTGGTAAAGAGAAAAAGACCAAGCCAATTTTTTTTTTCTCTAATATAAATGTGCACCTTCCAAAATTCCAACAGGAGAAACCTTGATGACTCCAAGGTCAAAATTCACCACTTGGGATTTCTGTTCAATCAGTATCAGCAAATACTGTGAGTAGGCATTTTCTCTGGGGACAAGTTCAACATCCAGAAGTTATTAGAAATTTGGAAGTAAAGACCTTGTCAAAAGACAAAATTACAAGAAAGGTAGTTTAGAGATCCAAATTGACTTTATTGTGATTTTGGAATCAGGTAACTCTTCATTCCATAAAATAGAATAAGTGTTCCAACAAGCTGGGCAGAGGAGGTTGACTTTATAGACCAAAAAAGACTGAAAAAAAAACAGAAAGAAAGAGCAAAAATACAGATTGATCATTACAAAGTTACTTTTTTTGTAAGGTAGGGACAGAGTGACAGAACCATAGAAAAATAACTTATTGGTTAATACCAGGGTACTGTAGGTTAAGGATTGAAACACAGAGAACTTCACTATCATGTCAATTGACAATTAAAACTGGCCTCTGGGAAATTGGCTGTCATCTATCCTGATTTCTGGAAAGGTTAGACAACAGCTTAGTTCATTTTGATGACATAGAACTTGAGCATGGGTGACTTCATTTTTATTTTTAGTCTGGTCTGTTGTGGCCTAGTGCAGGAGGGTAGTCCAAAACAATAGACTCCTGTAATTTTTATTTAACAACAATTACAGACAATACTTGGGTTAGTGAAACTAAAGACAGAATTCCCAATTCAAGCTTTATCCCATTGCATCTTTGAAATGGATGTGAGATTTTTGCATCTCATCCCATCCCTAGCCTATTGCCATTTAAACATCCCATGCTGCTAGAAGATTCAGGAGTTTCATCCAGGAATGAAGATTCTAGTCTCCCTCTTCCCTGGGTTGTAACTTAAAGGACAATTTATTCTTTTTTAATTATTATTAAAGCATAACTGTATACATTTATGGATACAATGTGATTATTTGATATACAATGTGGAATACTTAAACCAAACTGATTAACATAGCCATCACCTCACTTATTCTTTGTGGTAAGACATTTATAATTTACTCTTAGTTATTTTAAAGTGTACTCTTGCATTATGCACATTAGGTGAGATCCCACAAAATGCCCTCCCTCCTCCCACCAATTGCCCTCTCCCCTTCCCTGCTCCCTCCTTCCTCTCCTTTCCCTCTTGCTAGACTATATTTGTGTTTTACCATTTGTATGCATGTGTGTTTATATATTCGTTTTATAATAGTATTGAGTACATTTGATGTACTTTTTTTTCCATTCTTGAGATACTTTACTAAGATATGTTCCAACTCCATTCATGTAAACATAAAAGATGTAAACATAAAGATGTAAAGATGTAAAGTCTACATCTTATTCACTGGCTAATAGTAATTCCTTGTATACATATACCACAATTTGTTAATCTATTCATGGATTGAAGGGTTGCTTCCATGACTTGGTTGGAATTATGAATTGGGCTGCAATAAAGATTCTGGTGCAAATGTCTTTGTGGTAAAATGATTTTTGTTCTTCTGGGTAAATACCTAATAATGGAATTGTGGAATCAAATGAAAGGTCAACTTTAATTCCTTAAGGATTCTCCATACTTCTTTCCATAAAGGTTGTATTAGTTAGCAATCTCACCAGCACTGTAGAAGCATTCCCTTCTCTCCACATTCACACCAGTGTCTGCAGTTGTGGAAGTTTGTGATGTGGGCTATTCTTACAGGGGTTAGGTGATAATCTCAAAGTGGTTTTGATTTGCATTTCTCTGATGATTAAACATGATGAGCATTTTTTCATGTGTTTTTTGGCCATTCATCTGTCATCTTTAGAGAAGTTTCTGTTCAAGTCTCTTCCAAGAATGGGATTGTTTGTTCTTTTCTTATTGATTAATTTGAGTTCTCTATAGATTCTAGTTATCAGACCTTTGTCAGAATCATAACATGCAAAAATCTTCTCCCATTCCGAAGGCTGTCTGTTTGCTTTAGTTGTAGTGCCCTTAGCTGTGCAGAAGCTTTTTAGCTTGATCAAATCCCAGTGATTTATTTTTGGTATTGCTTCAATTGTCAGGGGGGTTCTCCTCATAAAATATTTACCCAGGCCAATATCTTCAATAGTTTTCCCTGCACTCTCTTCTAGTACTTTTATGGTTTCATGTCTTAAATTTAAATCTTTTATCCAATGAGAATCAATTTTTGTTAGTGGTAAGAGGTGGGTCCAGTTGACAATTCCTCATTTCATTCCCCCAATTGTCCACTGACTTCATCTTCCTGCAGGTCCTTGATTTCTCCCGGGTTAAGTAAATAAACATGACACTTAATTACATGGCCCATTCAGGTTGACATCATTATCTGCAAATGGCTTGTATTCAGATCCAAGTCAGCCTTCTGGGATTTGGGACCTCTTCTGCTACAGGGCCTCTCCTTCTGTGCCGCACAAGGCCTGAACTTGAGAGACCAGATCAACTGTATGAGTGTTATTTCAGCTCAGATTTTCCTCTTCTCTGGAAAATGCAGAGAATTGGAAGCACCATTCCCCATTGATCCAAGGTAGGAAATAAAGCGAACTCACAGACAATCTCTGAACTAGGATTAATACACACTAATTCATCCAAATTCAATACAATTTATAAAAAGAAAAGACCACCGGGGGTGGAGGAAAAGACTGAGGCATCTAAGAATCTAAGCAGTGTTTGAACTTTTTCTTTTAATGAGGATCTGTTTTTCTAAAAACCCAACTCCCTCAAATTAGTTGGTTCATTGTTCCTTGGAAGTTTTATTTCTCTAGGGAGAGAATTTCCAACATGCAATGTTGCTTCTTTCCATCCCTAATTATGATGCCTCCTACTAATTGAAACCTAGGCTTTGTGATTTTCAGAACACTAATTTGTGATGCTAAAATCTTTGTCATCATGAATATTTCATTGTTCAACAGGGATGTAAAATAATTAATTGGCTATTTGGCAGATAAGTCCAGGATTTTCAGGATCTGTTTTATAAGAAATTTTATTGATGAAAATGTGTCTAAAGCTTTAGCAATGCACTTGGCTTTAGTATTTGGCAGCAAGAAGACAAAAATCTTAAAGCCAAAAGCCTCCCCAGGGCATGAGGCAAAGTACAACTTTGCATCTATATTCCTGCTGTAGGTCATTAGGGGTCTCCTTTTACAGACAATTGGCAAAAGGTTTCAGTGGCTGTTTTATGATCCGTTTTGATTTTGTGTATGAGCAAATCTCACGTTTCGGCTGTGAGACATACCCATGCTTTACCACATTGCCCTTAAACGATTTTTCAAGAAGTTGCATTAACTCTTAAAATTGACAAGAATAAATAGAGGCACCATAAATTTTTAAAGTTGAAGTCATAGTCATCACATGCTAACTTACTTATTGTGAGGCTGTTGGGAATGGGGTATTTGAGGTGTGTTTTTGTAAGACAGAGAAAAAATAAATGCTCAGATTCATCATCAGCAAATATAACTGGCTGTCACTGAAGCTATGAATTTTAGGAAATTAAACTGGGACTCTATGACACCAACTCAACCTACCCAATGCAGCAAATCTCTCAGGAAATCCCTGTAACAGATTGTTTAGTCATGGACAGACCTGGTGTTTAAATTAACATTGGGTAAACAGAAACCAATTGGCTTCTTCGTTTTTAAGCCCTCTGTACCATGTACAAAGTCAGCTCACAGACTCACCACAAAAGTGCTTGTTTCCTAAATTCGTGCTTTCAACAATCACTCCATCCTTTTTCAAAGAAAAAATCAAGGAAGGCGAAACATGATAAAGGCAACATTTCCTTGTTGAATGCAAAATATTTGCTGTACCAATGTGGCTTTATGATAAACACTTCCTGATAAAATTGTATATTTCCAGTCAAATGTACTCTCCAAAGTTAACCTGCAGTCAATTCAAAGAGTACAAACAAGGAGGTTACACATTTGCAGGTCTGATTTTCCTTGTACTATAACTAAAACCAGAAGAAACTAAGAAAAATTGACTATCAGGCACAATATTGACATCTCTTTCTTGCTAACCCAGAAGAGCCTTGGATACATTTTCATATTATCTCTTCTTTTCAAGAATTCGTGACTTGACTTTAAGGAATTATCCTGAGAGCAAAGTTGGTACATGAGGCTTCAAGCCAGAAGCAAATTGTTAAGATATTTTAGAAAATAATGACTAAAATATCTTAGGAAAGTAAAAATCAATAAGGAAAGGTACTGCTATTTCCTGTTCTTTACAGACATGCATAGCCTCTTATAGATCATTGAAGGTAACATTAAAGGTAAGGGCCTCAGCTCTGCTCCCACCACTAAAATATTATGTTCCCTTCACTCTTCTGATACCTGGGAGGTGTTCTTGTGTCTTACTGTCTAACATGTTGTAAAATGTAGCTTTATTTGTCTACTTTTTACTCCTCTTGTTAGGAACTTTATGAGCTTCAGAAAATTTTCCTTAAGAGATGAATTTTAGATATACTGTGTTTTTAGATTAATGCTACAAAATAGTGAAATGGTGGCAGGTGGGGAGAATCTTTCAACATGTGCATGACTTCTCAGACCCACACCAGTGATTTTATTATATGTAACTGTATATAATCATTTGTATGATTTCTATTCATACAAACGAATATGGAGATTGTTGGGGGCAAAAGCAAAGATGTGGGGGGTTTTGTTTATTATTATTATTAATTATTATTATTATTATTAGGGAGTCATTGAGGGTACAAGAAACCAGGCTACACCAATTGCATTTGCTAGGCGAAGTCCCTCTTACAATCATGTTTTGCCCCCAAAAGGTGGGGCTAACATCAAGACCCCACCCAACTCGCTCCTTCCCTCTCTCTGCTCTTCCTTTCCCCACCCCTCCTTCATTCGTTCTCTCTCTGCTCTCCCCTTCCCTCACCCCCACCGTGTCATTAAATGTCATTAATTGTCCTCATATCAAAATTGAGTACATGGGATTCATGCTTCTATATTCTTGTGCTGCTTTACTAAGAATAATGTGTTCAAATTCCATCCAGGTTAATACAAAGGCTGTAAAGTCTCCATTTTTTTAATGGCTGAATAGTATTCCATAGTGTACATATCCCACAGTTTGTTAATCCATTCCTGGGTTGGTAGGCATTTAGGCTGTTTCCACATTTTGGCAATTGTAAATTGAGCTGCAATAAACAGTCTAGTGCATGTGTCCTTATGATACAAGGACTTTTTTCCTTCTGGGTAGATGCCCAGTAATGGGATTGCAGGATCAAATGAGAGGTCTAGCTTGAGTTTTTTGAGAGTTCTCCATACTTCCTTCCAGAATGGTCGTATCAGTTTGCAGTCCCACCATCAGTGTAAAAGTGTTCCCTTCTCTCCACAACCACACCAGCATCTGCAGTTTTGAGATTTTGTGATATGGGCCATTCTCACTGGAGTTAGATGGTATCTCAGGGTGGTTTTCATTTGGATTTATAATTAGGGATGATGAGCATTTTTCATATGTTTGTTAGCCATTTGTTTGTCTTCTTTAGAGAAGGTTTTATTCATGTCTCTTGCCTATTGATGTATGGGATTGTTGGCTTTTTTCATGTGGATTAATTTGAGTTCTCTACAGATCCTTGGTATCAACTTTTGTCTGGTTCAAAATATGCAAATATCCTTTCCCATTGGGTAGGTTGTCTATTTGCTTTGGTTGTTGTTCATTAAGGATTTTTTGAATTTCTGCGGAGTCTGTTGTTATTTCATCTTTACCATTTCTAATTGATGAAATTTGAGTTTTTACTCTCTTTTTCCTGGTTAGATTAGCCAAAGGTTTATATATTTTATTGATCTTTTTCAAAAAAACAACTTTATGATTTATTGAGCTGTTGTATAATTCTTTTGTTTTCAATTTCATTTAATTCTGCTCTAATTTTGGTTATTTCTTTTCTTCTTCTGGGTTTGGGATTGGAATGTTCTTACTTTTCCAGTTGTTGAGATGTCCCATTAAGTTGTTAACTTCCTCTCTTTCTGTTCTCTTGAGGAAGGCTTGCAGTGCTATAAATTTCCCTCTTAAGAATGCCTTTGAAGTATTCCAGAGGTTCTGATAATTTGTGTCTTCATTGTTTTTTTCTTCCCAAAATTTGGTAATTTCCTTCTTAATCTCATCTATGACCTATCTATCATTCAGCATAAGGTTATTTAGCTTCCATGCTTTTGTGTGAATATGCAGATTCCTGTTGTTACTGAGTTCAACTTTTATTCCATGATGCTCCAAGAAAATGCTGGGAATAATTTCTATTCTTTTAAATTTGCTAAGGTTAGACTTGTGACCTAAGATGTGATCAATTTTGGAGCATTTTCCATGGGCTGATGAGAAGAATGTGTATTCAGGTTTGTTAGGATAAAATGTTCTGTATATGTCTGTTAAACCCAAA
>CAUYON010074470.1:0-11208 GCA_963573935.1 Arctocebus calabarensis | reverse complement strand
GAATTCGTTGAATTCTTGAGACATCTTTTGGGTCATCTTTTGAATTACTGCTTGAGATCCTAATTCCATCTTTTCCTCCATTCCACTGATCTTATTTGCAATCCAGATTCTGAATTCGATTTCAGACATCTCAGCCATTTGCCTATGCAGGAGATCTTGTGCTATGTCTGCCTTGTCATTATGTGGAGGGTTTGGTCTACTCTGATTACTCCTATTGCCAGAGTTTTTCTGTTGATTCCTCCCCATGGTTCTTTTTCACCATTGTATCTGGCCTTTCATGTGGTAGGTGCAGGGCCACATGGTTGTCCAGGAAGTTTTTGGCTGGCTGTGAGCCTGCAGAGAGGCCTGACAGTCAGCAGTGGGGTCCCTGGAAGAAGGTTGGTGTGTGGAGGCCCCATGGGAGCCAGGTGGAGGCCTGTGCAGTCGCCAGAGTGACACTGGCCAGGGGCCTGGCAGTCGCAGGTGGAGTCCCTGGCAGAAAACAGATCTACAGAAGCCCAGCAAGTATGGGATGCAGGGCCAGGTGGTCCCCGGGGGAGTTCCTGGCTGGCGGCAGGCCTGCAGAGGTCTGGTGGTCATTGGCGAAGTCCATGGTACAAGGCTGGACTGCAGAGGCCCTGTGGGTGCCAGGTGGATCGCTTGGCCAGGGGCGGGCCTCCCAGGGCCTTGTGGGTGCCAGGCAGAGGCCTGCACAATCTCCAGAGTCTTCTTGCCTGGGGGCAGACATGTGGAGGACTGGCAGTTTCCGGCAGCGTCTGTAGCAGATGGCAGGCTTGCAGAAGTCCGGCAGGCATGGGGCGCAGGGCCAGGTGGTTGCCCAGGGTTTGCTTGCAGAGGCCTGGCAGTTGCAGTCAGAGTTACTGGCAGAAGGTAGGCCTGCAGAAGCCCTGCAGGCTCTGGCGTGGGCCGCATGGTTGCCAGGGGAATTACTGGCCCAGGGCGGGCCTGCAGGGACCCTGCAGGTGACAGGCGGAGGCCTGCATGATCTCCGGGGGAGTTCCTGGCTGGGGGCAGACCTGCATAGGCCGGGCAGTCACCGGCAGAGTCTCTAGCAGGTGGTGGACCTGCCGAAGCCCAGCAAGCATGGGCGCAGGGCCAGCCAGTTGCTGGTGGAGTTCCTGGCTATGGGCCTCCCTGCAGAGGCCTGACGGTTGCAGGCAGAGTTCCTGGCAGAAGGTGGACCTGTAAAAGTCCTGCAGGCTTGGGATACAGGGGCCCACGTTTGCCACAGGATTTACTGGCCAAGGGCAGACCTGTAGGGGTCCTGTAGGTGCCAGGTGGAAGCCTGCGCATTCTCTGGTGTAGTTCCTGGCTGGGGGCAGACCTGCAGAGGCCTGGTGGTCACTGGCAGAGTTTCTAGCAGACGGGGGACCTGTGGAAGCCCGGCAAGCATGGGGTGCAGGGTGAGGCAGCTGCTGGAGGAATTCCTAGCTGGGGGACAGGACTGCAGAGGCTTGGCGGTTGTAGACAGAGTTCCTGGCAGAAGGGATGCCTGCAGAAGCCCTGCAGACTCGGGGCACAGGGCCGCATGGTCACCAGGGTATTTACTGGCCAGAGCGGAGCTTCAGGGGCCCTGCTGGGGCTAGGTGAAAGCCTGCAAGGTCACCAGGGGAGTTCCTGGCCAGGGGCAGACCTGTGGAGGCCTGGTAGTTGCTGGCACATTTTCTAGCAGACAGTGGGCCTGTGGAAGCCCGGCAAGCTCAAGGTGCAGGGCCAGGCCACTTGCTGCAGCCCCCATGGAGTCTTTTCCTGGTGGGGTGCTTGTTCCAGCAGGCGGGCATGGGAGTGCTGCTCAGGGACCTTTTATCTCAGTCTCAGTGGGGGTTAGGCTTCTGGTACTTCAGGTAAGGGGGGAAGCATGTATAGTAAGTTCAGAATGATGGAGAAAACTTTAGTTCAGTTTTTCTGCCTAGCAATAGAGTTTTCAGAGTCACACTGGGGTGCTCAGGGGAACCACACCCCACTTCCCACAGCACTCTTCTGTGGGGTGAGACAAGATGTCCACAGTTCACCGCTTGTCTGTAGAAAACTTGCAGGAGCAAAAGAGGAGAAAAAAAGAAAGGAAACAGAAAAGCAAGAAACTCAGAGCTTTCTTAGGGGAGGGGATGGGCACTCTTCCTTTCAGATGAATTTTGTACCTGAAGCTTGCTTTCTTGGGGTCGCAGCCTGTCTCAGCAGTGGTGACCCACAGAAATCACTTCTCTGTCTCAACTGGCTCCCAGTATTCAGCTTAATTGCACAGTTTCTGGAGGTTATCTTCCCTTTTGGACAGGAGCCTTTTTCAGAAGCTGCTTCCAGTCAGCCATCTTGCTCCACCCCTCTATGTTCCACATTCTTAAAAGAAATTTGTATTGTCAGTGATTTGAATTTTAGTCATTTTAAATGGTTCATAATGGTATCTCATTATTATTTTAATCTTCACATTCATAATGGCAAATTATATTAAAAATATATCTCAATGCTTATTTTCTATCCATAGGTATTTTTTGTTAAAGTGTCTATTCATGTCTATCTTCCATATCTTCCATTTTAAAATGAACCATTCTTTTCTTTGACAGAGTCTCATTTTGTTGCCCTCATTAGAGTGCTATAGCATCACAGCTCACAGCAACTTCAAACTCTTGGCCTTGAGCAGTTTTTGTGCCTCAGCCTCCCAAGTAGCTGGGATTACAAGTACTCACCACAATATCTGTCTAGTTTTCTATTTTTAGAAGAGATGGAGCCTCTCTCTTGCTCAGACTGATCTTGAAGTCCTGAGCTCAATAAAGGATTTCACCCTCTTTGGCCTTCCAGAGTCCTCTGATTGCAGGCTTGAGCCACCACACCTGGCCTTATTTTCTTGTTGTTGAGTTTTGAAGATTCTGTGCATATTCTAGATGCAAGTTATTTTCACATATGTGTTTTACAAATATCTTCTTCCAGTTGGTACATCATCTTCTGATTATTTTAATACTGTTTTCCACAAAGTGGTGGTTTTTAATCTTAATAAACTCAAGCATTGTTCTTTGGAAATGTATCATGCTTTTGTGTTGTACATAAAAATCCATCATCAAAGTGAAGGTCATTTAGATTTTCCTGTGTTTTGGTTAAGAAGTGTTATAATCTTATATTTTACATTTACATCTTGACCAATTTTAATTTAATATTTGTGAAAGAAATAAGTTCTATTTATAGGTTCTTGTTTTTATGTAAGGATCACCAGTTGTTTTAGCACTATTCATGCAAAGACTAATTTCTTCACTGAGTTTCTTTTTTATCTAAGTTCAGGTAGCCTGTTTAGATCTATTTCTGAGTTATGTATTCTGTGATATTGATATATACATCTACTGCTTAGCACATGCCAAATTGTCTGATTAGCAATAGCTTTACAGAAAGTTTTGAAATCAGCTAGTGAATCTGCATCTGTGTTCTTCAGAATTGTATTGGCTGTTCTAGATCTTTTGTCTTCTCATATAAACATTAGAGAAAATTGGTCAATATTCACAAAATAATTTGATGATATTTTGGTTGATATGTCACTGAATGTATAAATCAAGTTAAGAAAAAATTGACACAATATCATGTCTAGCAACATACAAACATGGAATCCCTTTTTATTAGTGTATCTTTTATTTTTTATTTATTTTAAGATTTTTATTTATTTATTTATTTTTATTTTTGGTTGTTGCAGTTTGGCAGGAGCTAGGTTTGAACCCACCACCCTTGGTATATGGGGCTGTGCACCCTACTCACTGAGCCACAGGCATCACCCCATCTTTGATTTTTTAAATCAAATTTGAGAATCCTTCACATACTGATCTTAAGCAAATTTTGTTAGATTATTACCCAAGAATTTCAGCTTTTTGGTGATATTTTAAAGTGTATTTATTTTCATTTTAAATTCTAATCATTTATTGCTGGCATATAAAAAAGCAACTGACATTTGTATCTTAATTTTATATACTTCAAACTTGCTATAACTTGCTTTGTTGTTCCAAGAGACATTTTGTTGACTATTTGGACTATCTACATAGAAAATCACTGTCAGTTCTGAATATAGATAAGAAAATTTCTTTATTTTTCTTGTCTTATTGCACTATCTGGAACTTCAACTGCAATGCTAAAGAGGAGCAAACAGAGAGAATATTCTTGCTTTGTTCCCAAACTTAATAGAAAAGTACTCAGTTTTTTTTGTGTGTTGCATATATATATATCCATCATTTTTCAAATTTAAATTAACTTCCATTGTTCATTTAGTAAGGATTTTTTTTATCTTAAATAAGAGTTAAATTTTGTGAAATGCTGTTTCTGCACTCATTTTTATATTCATATGATTCCTTCTTTAATTTTTTTATATGATGGATTACATTGATATTTTACTATTGAGCAAGCCTTGCATAATTGAAATAAATTCTATTTTGCCATCATATGTAATTTCTTTTGCATATTGATGAATTCAATTTTTTCTTTTGTTGAGAATTTTTATGTCCACATTCATAAAAAATATTTGTCCATAGTTTTTCTTGTAATATTTTTATCCAATTTTGATATTAGGGTAATTCTAACTTTAAAAAAAAATGAGTTAAGGAGCATTCTCACTATTTCTATTTTCTAGAAGTGATTCTGCAGTATTCATATAATTTTTTCCTTAAATTTTGTCAGAATTTAGTAGTAAAACCACATGGAAGTAATGATTTTGTTTTTGGAAAATTATTAATCATTGATTCTATTTCTTCTGTAAATATAAGTCCATGAATACATGTATACTATTTACTTTTCCTTGTATAAGTTTTGGTACTTTGTGTATTTTAAGAAATTGATCCAGTTCATCAAACTTACAAAATTTGTGTTCATAGCATTCCTTTAATACCCTTTAATGTTCTTGTCACCAGTAATAGAACCTTAATTTCTGATATTTTATTTGTTAATTCTCTCTCATTTAAATATTATTATGCTAAAATACATACAGAATAAAATTTGCCATTTTCTTGCATACAATTCAGTGGTGTCATTTATATTGAAAATGTTGTGCAATCATCATCACTATTAATTTCTAAAACACCCCAACAGATTCAGTGTTCATTGAGTACTCACTCTCTGCTTCAAAGATAGTCACCTCTAACTGTGTTCTCATATGGCAGAAGGGGTAAACAAGCTCCCTTCATCTTCTTTTATAAGGGCGTTAATCCAGTTCATGAAAGTAAGGCCTTCATTACTTAATCATTTATCATAAATTCCATTTCTTAATACTGTAACATTGGGAATTGAGTTTCATTATACAATTTTTGAGGGGGCACATTCAGATAACAGCAGTCTACCCATGGTTCTCCTAAATCCACGTCCTTATCACATGCAAACTACATTCATTCCACACAAATTTCACCAAATTCTTACATTGTTGAAGCCTCAAATTTAATACATATGCTTAAAGTCTCCCTTAAATATCACCTAAATCAGATATGATAGAGACTCAAGGTGCTACTCATCCTAAAGCAAATTGCTCTCTGTGAGCCTATAAAATCAAACAAGTTATGTGTTTCCAAAATACAATGGTAGAACAGGCATGGAATAGACATTCCCATTCAAAAAGTGACAAATATGAAACAAAAGGTGCTAACTGTTCCTAAGTAAGTCCAAAACCCAACAAGAAAAACATCATTAAATATTAAGGATTAGCAATATTCTTTGATTTAATGTCCCATCTGGGAACATACTGGTTGTCTTTTTTGTTTCTTTGTTTGTTTTAACGTGTATTTATTTATTTTTATTTATTTATTTATTTATTTTTGAGACAGAGCCTCAAGCTGTCACCCTGGATAGAGTGCTGTGGCATCACAGCTCACAGCAACCTCTAATTCCTGGGCTCCAGTGAGTCTCCTGCCTCCGCCTCCCAAGTAGCTGGGACTACAGGTGCCCGTCACAACACCCCAGGCCATTTTTTGGTTGCAGCCATCATTGTTGTTTGGCAGGCCGGGCTGGATTCGAACCCACCAGCTCAGGTGTACGTGGCAGGCACCTTAGCCCGGTGAGCCACAGGTGCCGAGCCACTGGTTGTCTTTTGTTACATACCGAAGATAGATTATTGCCATTTAGATATTGGCAATATTTAAATATTGACAGTCCTGGATCTGTTTGGGTAGGGTTTGGGCTCTCAAGACTTGAGGCCTCCTCGTCCCCATGGCTTTGCAATGAACAGCCCACCCTCCTACTTTCAGGGGTTGGAGTTGTGTTCTTATGGCCTTCCTGGGTGGCACTGCACTTAGTGGTTCTACAACCATGGAATCTTTTGGGCTGCTCTACTTCTGTAGTTCTACCAGCCATTGTCCTACTCTCATTGAAGTCATCTACCTGGTTTGCATGGTTGAAATTCCAGTCAAATCTATACTTATAATCTTGATGGGCACAGTCATGATCCCAGAGCTCATTTATTCTGTGGGCTTGTGAAGATATTACCACACAGAGGTCACCAGAGTTTACTACATGTGCTCTCTGGAGGAGTGGCCACCATGACACTCACTACACCTTGGCCCACTGGAGTCACAGATGGGGCAGTTGAGTAATACTATAGAAGAATTTGGTAAAAATAACTTGCATAAATTCTCACTTAAATGTTTGTTTCTTTTATTTTACTTCCCTTCCCTTCCTTGTCTTCTTTTATTTACATTTGTTTTCTTTTCTTTTTGTTTTCTCTTTTATCTTTTGGCTTACTCTTTGTATTTTAGTATAGGAAGTTTCAAGATCATTGATTTTTGTTTTTTTTAATAGCTAAGGGTTTGCAAGCAATCTCATCCAAAAATTTTTTCATTTCTATTGCAGTGCTTTATTTACCCCCATTTACTTTGGATTCTGCCTCTGTGCTGATATTACTTAATTGTTCTTGCTAGTTGGCTACTTTTTCAAATAGAACTCTAAACATATTAATTATAGTCATTTTTAATTATCTTTTGATAACTCCAACATCTCTGTCACATATCAATCTGTTTCTGATGCTTGCTTTGTCTCTTTAAGGTGTGATTTACTTAACTTTCCCCTGTGGTTATGAGTTTTTAGATGAAAGCTACACTTGTAATTAATATTACTGAGTAATATTAAATGAAAAAAATAGGTCTTAAATATGAGATTTTCTTTTAACCTCATTAAAAGATAAGCTTTGTTTAATGTTTGGTGAAGCTATAGATGCCAGAGGCTTCAAATTCATCCAATGTACTGATTTTTCCCTCATAATTTGCATATCCCTAACTATGCCTCAGAAGACATCTGTGTCTTATAGCTACTTTGACTACAATTCACTACTAGTGCATTGAGTGCTATTGGTATATGGTTAAAAAGAAGGGAGGTGTTTCAATTTTTTTCTTCAATTTGTAAAATAAGAAAAATAATTTCCATCACAATGTAGATTTCTTGTGAGGATTAAGTTAAAATTTATATGTAATATACAGGAAACAGTGTTTAGCATAATGAAAGCTATCAATGAATGTTACTGTTATCATTATTGTTATCATCACAATACTATGTGCAAAATATGGTGGAAACATTATATGTCAATTTCCCTGGGAATATCTTCCTTATTGTTCAAGACTTGTTTAAAAAGACATATCTTAAATACATAATTTTAACTTACATATATACAATTGGTTGTCTTTTCCATCAAGCATATCACCATGGAAATTTACAAGTGTCTTTGGTAGCATTTATGTCATTATATTAACTTTATTTAAACATAGATATCTTGTATTCTGTTCTAAACTTCATTATAGCTATGAACTTCACAGAGGGAAATATTATTATAGTTGAATTGTGATAAAGGATGTCAATAACTCATTCTTCCTTAGATGTTTTACTAATTTGCAGTTTAAAATTCCTAGTAACATGGAATAAATTGGATATTTTCTGACCATGGGTTTAATTTGTGGTTACATTGAGTATTGCACTATATTTAGTCAGATTTACACTTTTTCTCAAATTTACTTCTTACTATGATTCATTATTCCTTTATTTTATCCACAAATACATCCATCCCGCTTTCCTTTCTTTTTCCTTCCTTATTTATCTGACAAATAGTTACTGAGTTCCTAACATGTGTCAGTACTGTACCAGATATTGTTCTAAGCCCTGAGACTGCAGAATAAATAAAGTATAACCTCTCCCTGTGTGAAGTTCACAGTTGGGTTTAAGTTTGTAACAGAAGACAAATTATCTACATCTCAATAAAGTTACTATAATGACATGACTGCCACTAAAGACAATTGTAAGGGCCATGGTGATACATTTGATGGAAAGAACAACTAATTATATGTATGTTTGTTAAAAATATTCATAGAAGAGGTGACTTTTTAACCACATCTTGAACAATAAGGAAGATATTCCCAGGAAAATTAAAACAGTGAGGAAACATAAAAAAATACTGGTGGTGTTTGTTACATCGTTTATGTCATGTTTTGCTTATCCTTGGTTTGGGATAAAATTATACACTCCACGTTTTAAAAAGAACAGTCTTCTAGTTATTATCAGCCATAATATAATTATTATAATAAAAAATACTTAACTAGAAATAGAAGATAGAGATAGAAGAAAGTCAGAGAAGATACTTGTTAATAACTCGGGTAGAAAACAATAAAAGCCAATACCTGCACAGTGGTAAAGAAAAAAAAAAAGTAAAGGAATTATTTTGAATCAGACTGGTAAATGTAGGTAAAAGGGATTTTGGTGTCATTGCTGAATCTAGTTTTTTTTTTTTTTAATTTAGGTAAATGGGCATGCTTTCTGACTTTTTCTAGACTTTATAGAAAATACAATTTCACAATGAAAACCTCAACGTAAGTTGAGAAGAACTTGTCATCTTAGATCCATGTGACTTCAAATTATATCAGCTCTAAAAATATCAAAAGTTGGAAGACCTTGAGCTAAATAGATATAAATCCAGGAAGATGTACAACTTTAACACAAATTCCTGAAATTATGCATCTTTATTGACATGTCTAGCAATTAAAGAGATACATTTTTCCATTAGACTCTTGAGCCTATTTCTATTTCACTCTTTTATTATGGAAAAAAATAATGCCACAAAATTCTCTTTTGGTTGTGAGAAAGACTTAAAGAGTATTTTTTGTAAAGATATCACTGACTCTAATTGTTACTCATGCCTGAATATATATTTTTTTACTTTTGCTTTTAAAGAAAAAATGTCCCACTTCATATATATCAAATCATTGAATGATAACTGATGTTTCGACAACATAGCATAAAAAAAAACTATCATATAAACAAACAAAAACCCAGCATCAACTATTTAGAGAGGAAATTGAGCCTCAGTACTATTAGGTTGTCATATACTTCCTGGTTAGTGCTTTTTTAGTGTCTGCTCAATGATTGTAAACTATCAATGGAAAAGTATTCTTATTATCTTTGTATATTTTTATTGAATTTACCCTTTTGTGTTTAAGGGTAGTCTCTTCGATGTTTTTGTTATATCTTCCAAGGTAGAGTAAAAATTGGAGCAGACAGTTTTAATAACTTCACATACAGTAAGGAAACTAGGCACAGGTAGAATATAAAAACGTAATCTAAAATTCAGCACTTTACGTGTCATTTTAAGAGCTTGAAAATGACTAAGGTGTTATAGCTTAATAATATCTTTCTGAAATCACATTTTGCACTCAAAAAAGGGAGGAAATGTAACTTGTGATTTGTGGTACAGTATATTGCTCTACTGAGGATAATCTGCTGCTTGTTAATTATTTCATGCAGTGTGTTTAGAAGAAACTCCTGGTTGAAATTAGCATTTGAAGATTACTGCCATCCTAATTTACAGCATGTTAGGCTAGTAATTAAAACCAGTTGTGTCTGATGCTAAAATGTTTGAACTTTCTTGGGACATTTAAAACTAAATATTAAGGAAGCTTTAACAAAAGGCAAGGAATTATCTTAGTTTTACTTAAAAAGAGACAGTCATAAAGGAACATGAAAGCAAATGTAATGTTTGAATTTTGTATTTGTTTTTCCTGTATTATTTTTCTAAGAAAAGTCATTTCAAGGGGTGGCACCTGTGGCTCATCAAGTAGGGCGCCAGCCAGATAAACCAAAGGTGGTGGGTTCAAACCTGGCCTCAGCCAAACTGCAAAACAGAAAAATAGCCGAGCTTTGTGGCGGGCGCCTGTAGTCCCAGCTACTCAGGAGGTTGAGACAAGAAAATTGCATAAACTCAGGAGTTTCAGTGTGAGCTGTGTGATGCCATGGCACTCTACCAAGGGGGATAAAGTGAGACTCTGTCTGTACAAAAAAAAAAAAAGAAAGAAAAAGAAAGAAAGAAAGAAAGGTCATTTCAAGACAGGTGAAGTCATTTAAAAGCAGGTGCTAGATTCCAGATTAAAATTAAAATCATTAATTTTTAATTCCTGTAAACAAAGTAAACATTTTATGTGAAATATGTAAAGAAAAATATTATAACCATCTCAATCCCTTCCCTTTGACTCCATTATTGTTTAATTCTGTCCTTATATATTATCATGACCTTACACTTGTGTGGAGACAGGAAGGAAAGGATGAAGAAAAAATCAGAAAATAACCTCTCAGAATCCTTATTAAAGGAGTTAAATCTGCCCCAAACTGCATAACAAATAAAATGAGTCCTACCACATTTACTGATACATGCTTTTGATAACAGGTCTAATAGCATGCTGTTTGTATATTTATAGGCTATAAAGCATTGCTATTCAACAATTTTGAGATAAGCTAAATGAAGTTACCTTAGAAATTTAAACTGCAAAATCAACACCTAATGGATCAGACCAGAGATAAGCAAAGTCATATAAAGGAGAAATTGCTTACCTGACCTTAAAGATGAGAATGCAAAGTTTTAAATCTAAATTAACAAATTAATAATCTGCTTCTTCACATTATTCTATGTTTCATTTAGTTAGTATGAGGTAGCCATTCATTGTGCATTAATAATTGCTTGTCTCTAATAGTCAGAGGGACATTTTCAACATAATCTTCCTTGGAATAATACAGAAATAAACATTTTGATCTCTTTGCGTCAATAAGGATATTCCATTTAAAATGAATTTCTTCCCCTTTCTCCACATCTTCTTAGCAAAGTATCTCAAGAATGGAAGAAAAAGTATCCAGTGTACTCAGCCCTAATATGAAGCTAATTTATAGCTTTCATATGAAGGCTAAAACCCAACTATAGCACAAGAATACAGGGAAAGGGGAAAGGGAGGGGAGGGG
>CAUYON010074465.1:0-21741 GCA_963573935.1 Arctocebus calabarensis | reverse complement strand
TTTTATTTTAGTAGTCTGCTATCTGATAAAATATATGTTTTATTTAGTACCTTTTTTGCTTTGGTTTTTTTTTGTTGTTGTTTTTTTTTTTTTTTTTTTTTTTTTTTTTTTGAGACAGAGTCTCACTTGGTGTCTTAGCTCACAGCAACCTCCAACTCCTGGGCTTAGGCGATTCTCTTGCCTCAGCCTCCTGTGTAGCTGGGACAACAGGTGCCTGCTGCAATGCCCAGCTATTTTTTTTGTTGCAGTTTGGCTGGGTCTGAGTTTGAACCCACCACCCTCAGGTTATGGGACCAGTGCCGTACTCACAGAGCTACAGGCGCTGCCCTTTTGCTGTGGTTTTACTCTCATTGAAAAACATAATTAAGGCCACAAAAATATTAGCACTAATTATATCTATCATGGGTTGAGGAATTCTTGTGGGCTAGTTGCTATGCTAAGTGTTTGCAACCTTAATTTAATCTCCACTGCAAATTTACAAAATTAGTTCTAGCATTCCTGTTTTATAGATGGGAGAAACCATTGCTCAGAGAGGTGAAATAAATTACCTTAGGCCCCATTTGACTGAGTTGGGAAAAGCACCAGGTTTGGAAGGTTTTAAGCCAGTGTGTTAGTCACCTCACAGGAACAGTG
Organism: Arctocebus calabarensis; assembly: GCA_963573935.1. Classification (NCBI taxonomy): domain Eukaryota; kingdom Metazoa; phylum Chordata; class Mammalia; order Primates; family Lorisidae; genus Arctocebus; species Arctocebus calabarensis. The sequence continues at coordinate 21,108 of CAUYON010074465.1, read as the reverse complement.
TAAAAAATTTAGGTATTATTTTTTCCAACAGTTTCTATAATACCATGGTTTTGCTTTTACATGGACAATCACATAGAAACTGGCATGTCAAAACTAAACCAGCATACTCATGTTACAGAGGCAGGTAAAATTTTATTAATTATTTAGGACGCAGGTTGGCTTAAAAGCAAAAAACCCTGAGAATTCTGGATATTTGCATCCCTGCTCAGCATGGTGCTCCATATTACTTTGCAAAGCTGGTCCCTAACAACAAGCCCCAAAGAGCAGCTAAGACACTTATGTTCAAGTCACGTTTTTGGAAAGGAAACAAGAGTTCCTCTTACATGATGTTTCCAAATCCAAATTTACTTTTCAGCTTGCCCTAAAAAAGGAAGGTCTGTAGCTTCATTTGTGGCTCTTTAACAATCTTGAACATCTCGTATAAAGTAACAAAATGAGCTAAAAAGTCCTATGTACTTACAGAAGAAAGCATTTGAGAAAAGATCTAGATTTCGTATTAGAATAATATTGGGCTCATAAAATGAGTTGAGAAATGTTACCCCTTCTTCTACTTTTGGGAAGAGATTAGATAAAATTTGTGCTAAATCTTTAAATGTTTAGTAGACTTCTCTAGGGAAAAAATCTGAGTCTGGAGATTTTTTAGCTCTTTTCTGAATTTTTAAAGATAATTTTTGGAGCTTTTAAGTTATAACTTAAATCTTAATGGCTAGAGGACTATTTAGATTATCTATTCCAATTTGTTGAGTTTTGATATTTTGTGATCATCAAGGAATAGACACATTTTTCTAAGTTGTTAAATTTAAGAGCATAAACATGTTATTTAATGTCTTCTGATAACTCTAGGATGTGTTGTGATATCCTGTTGCACTCCTAATATTGACAGTTTTAACTTTTTTCTTCTTATTTTTGTCAGTCTTGCTACATCTATAAATTTTATTGCTTTTTCCTAAGAATTAGTTCTTTGTTACATTGATTTTCTCTATTGCTTTACTGTTCCAATTTCATTGATTTCTGCTCTTATCTTTATTTTATTATTTTTGTCTCTCATTCACCATACATAGATTTATTTAACTCATTTTTCCATATTTTCTTGAGGTAGGAAGTTAGATCATTGATTTGAGATACTTTCTCTTTTTAATGTAATCATTTAATGCTATACGTTTCCCTCTCAGTTCAGCTTTAACTGTATCCCACATATTTTGATATAATGGATTTTCATGTCATTCATTTGTATGTATTTTTTAATTTTCTTTGAGATTTCCTTGTTAACCTATAGATTATATAGCGGCATATTGTTTAATTCCCAAGCATTTGGAGATTTTCTTGTTGTCTTTCTGTTATTAATGCTAGATTGATTCAATGATAGTCAAATATTATATTCTGTATTATTTCAATTCTTATAAAACTATTGAGTTTGGTTTAATGGCCCAGAATATGGTTTGTTTGGGTGACTGTTCCATGAGCCCTTGAGAAAACTAGGTCTTCTGTTATTGAGCATGTGTTATACTTTGTGTTACATCCATTAGTTTATTTTGTTGTTCAGAAGTCCTGTATTTTTGCCAATTGTCTATTTACTCTTCTATCAGTTGCTGAGAGGTAGATATTCACAGGTCTCATCAGAAGTCTCCCCCAAGTTATGAAATGAATTTCAAGGCAAAGATTGCCTCCACTGTACTGAAATCCAAGGCTAAAGAGACTTAGAAGTTATTCAGAGCATATTTTCATTTTGTTCCTTTCCCAAATGAATAAGAGATGTTTCATTGTCTGAAAAATGTTAGAAACATTTCATAAAAAATAGTCTGGAAGGTAAAAGTTGTCTTAACAGGAGGCTTTATGTGAATTGTTTCTATAAGCTGCTACCTACATCTCTCACTTACCAGGATTTCAGCCCTATTGCTCAATGCCAGTAATATTACTTTAGGTTTAGATAGAAGAATAATGAAGATGGCTTTTTACAGTGAACAATCCTAGTCTAGGATAGCCTGTATGCTTGAATGTCATGAAAATAGAATGCTATGAAGTCAAGAATGCTACACAGCAGAACAGAAAGGGTGAAAAAAATTAAAAACTTCAAGGGAGCCTAAATTAGATTATAAGTACAGCACATCATTTATAGTGGATTCTGAAAATTATGGATATACTTCTCACATCTGCTTTATAAAATCCCTTTTTTGTCCTCTCCCAAACCCTAACTCCCAACTATCTGCTAGATGATTCATTTTGGGTAAGAAACAGTTTCACAGAGCATTTTACATAAAATGTTTTACTTCTAAAATTATAGTTCAAGAGGAAACTATGAAAAAATTGAAATGCATATTATTGCAACACCTCATGCAGCTTTTGTGAGGCTTTCTTACGCCAACTTAATATACTTCTGCTCTGTTCCTCTCAGGCCTCCGTGTTGAGTAAATGATGTCCCAACCCACCTTGCAACAGGACAGTTGAACTCTCACACAGAAGACAGTAATGGAGGTCCCTGATTTTTTTTTTATTTCTTTATTCACTCTTCTATTTATGTTTAAGATACTTACTTGGAGTTTCTCTTACATTCTGCTCAACAGGCATCATGAGATGGGGTTTAAACACTCAGTTTTACTAACTGAGGCTAAAAGTTCAGCCTCCTTCCCAAGGTAGAGTCTTCTTCAGCAGTGCCAGAAAGGCAGCTTCTACTACTTCAATACTTTGAGATTTAATAACAAATTCAGTCTTTTTTTTTTTTGAGACAGCATCTCACTTTGTCATCCTTGGTAGAGTACTGTGGCATCACAGCTCACAGCAACCTCCAGCTCTTGGGCTTAGGCGATTCTCTTGCCTCAGCCTCCCAAGTAGCTGGGACTAGAGGCACCCGCCACAATGCCCGGCTATCTTTTTGTTGCAGTTTAGCCAGGGCTGGGTTCAAACCCACCACCCTCTATAAATGGGGCTGCTGCCCTACTCACTGAGCCACAAGCACTGCCCAACAAATTCAGTCTTGAGCAGCAAAGTCAGGTTTCCTCAGATAGTCCAGCAAAGTCTGACTTGTGAGATTCTTCCCAGAATGTGGGAAGTCAGAACCCTCTACACATGTACGTTATAAGGAGAACACACAACCAAGAATGAAAATAATATCTCTGTAATTTGGAGCTATGTTATCACCATCCTCATTTAGTTCAAAATTTTCCAATTATCAGAGAATGATCTTTCCCTTCCCTGATAGACAAAGTGGAAATGAGCCCTGCAACAGGCCTCCTGTCTGTTCAGCTAATCAGAGAAGACACTGATGGATGTAGACAAAGAAGCTTGCAATGAATATAAATGATATGTAGATAAAAGACATAGAGAAGAATGGGGAAGGAAGAGACAACCAGGCGAGGGAAAATCGATTCTGTTTGTTCTATTTCACTAACTCATACCATGACCCAGGGAAACAGAGTCCACTGAGTCAAACCCCATTCTAATCTGAGGAAACCATTTGAATGTAAAGAGTTCTTCAGTGAAGAATTATAGAGGTGGAGGAGGTCAGCCTCTTAGAAATACACTCTTTAAAATACACCAGGAGGTTTTTGTTTGTTTCTAGCTGGAAGAAAAATCCCAAATATCTTTCATCTCTTTAGGTATAGCTGTTGAGCTCCCTCTAGCCCCTTCCACACATAACCAATTCCAGGTCTCCGAAGGTTTCCAACTGCTTGTTAAACATGGCATTTCCATGTTCAACCCCTCACATGAGAGAAAGAAACAGTGTAGCCAGTGCTCCTTAGATTTTAATGTGTATATATACCACCCAGATCTTATTAAAATTCATATTTTGATGCAGTAATTCTGAAGTGTGTCCTGAGATTCTACATTTTAGCAAGCTCCCAGGTGATGCTGATACTGCTACTGTTCTCACATCTTAAGAGCAATATAATAGCAATATTTTTATCTGTGGCCAGTTTATATATAAATGGCTGCAAAGACAAGAAACTTATGCAAATATATTCTTTGATTTGACATTATTTGTATTTTATGCACAATTATAACATTTCATAGTTAATATGTCTAATATTGTGAATTATAGCTAGTATTTTGAATTAATACACTAATGTTTAAAAATATGAATTTTAAGACAGAAAATAACTATAACATGAATCCATGACATGGCAGAAGGCTGAGAGAATGAATAAGATGTGTACCTACTTTCACTTTCGCATGCTGGGCTGTGTGTGTGTGTGTGTGTGTGTGTGTGTATGTGTGTATAGCAGAAAAAGAGGGAGAGAGAAAGAGAAGGTGAATATTTTCTTTATCTAGGTCTCATGGAGAAAATATGGTGTCTTAGCTATAGATGTTATGTGAATATTTCAAAGCTAAATGGAAATATCTCAGTCATTTAATTCAACTATAAATAAAAGAAAAAAATAGAGTTAAATGTGGTGAAATCACATAGAATGAGAGTCCAAAGAATTAATTGATGTTAACAAATGAATATACACATTTTTCAAAGTTCAAACACCCAAGGAATATGTCACAAACCCTTTGAGCTATTTCCAGGGGTACAGTATGTTTGGATTTGGATATGCCTGGCAATTTGGGAATTTCTACAAATTTAAATTAATAATGCTTCCATCAAAGCTCATTTTAAGTTTTCAGATGACATGAAATAATCTGGCCTTGAAAGTCTATCCCCATCATCCTCTATTCATGGCAACTATTCTCCTCAGTCATGTTAGTTTACTTCTGAATGCACAGGAATGGAATGGACTTGGTGGCACTGCTGAAAGGGAGATATGATTATCTGTGGCACATGCATATTTGGAAATAGACCAAAGCCATAGTTCCTTTCATGATAGGTCTGCACAGAGGTTCAACACACAGCAACGTGATTTGCTTTCTTTCTCTTTGGGGAGTACTGTTTCTGTTGTCATGGCATATTGTTAGTATTAACAGCTCCAAGTAAGAAATAAGATTATTGCTTCTTTAATGTCATTCTGAAACACATTTGGTATGTGATGAAATATACCTTAATGGAATCTACAGATTTATTTACCCTGAGCAGTTGAGTAAGCTTGATAGTGAATCTTGTATTTTTAGCTTGACTTATTAAGCAGTCAGTGTCAGGGTAATTGAGATGGATTTTATCTTCAAAAGTCCCTTTTCTCGTTTTTGTGCCTATGATATTCCTGAGTTTGATTGTTTTCCTCCTGGGATTAGCTGGGGGTGGGAGAAAAGAGCATTAGAGCTAAAGAAAGAATTTGGAATACTAGTTGTGAATGATACATTAATTTATAGACAGTGGAATTTGTGTAGGTTAATTTGCCTTTCCTAAAGATTTGATGACTCTAAGAGCAGATTTATTTTTATAATTATCCCACATACAATTTCTATACATTATAATGTTTAAGATCCCATTTTTTTAATATGAGGAAATAATGTATACCTGATAATCACTCAGAGATGCACAAGTTACACTTCCAAGCTCTAAGGAAGTGATTTCTACTTTGAGTTTCTACATTATTGCATTATTCAAAGCAGAAGGGTAGGTTATCAAGGAGTTACATGAGGATTTAATTGTCTGATTTCTGTTAACATCAGTAGGAGTCACAAGGATAATCCTTATGGAACCTTCTGTTCTGAAAATATTAGTTTGAAAAGGTTTCCATGGAAATGTTCATGTGTTTCTTCCATTAATTGGTCTAATTATTCCATTTAAAGAAGTGGGAATGATAAGTATTACACTGGGATTAAGAGAAAAGTTAACTCTATTAGGAGCAATAATAGAAATCATGCTATTTTTAGACATAAAAATCTTATACATTCCCAAAACTTTATAGATGGCCAGGTTTCCTCCATCCCCTAGGAAGTTATAGTAAAATGGATTTATTCAGCACATTTCCCAAAATTGCTTTTGCACTTTTCATTGTGTGTGTGTTATTTTTGATGTTTACATTTTCATTGGTTATGGAATTAAATACTACTATTATGGTTGGGATTTCTGATTTTCTGTACAGATGGGAAGTAAGACAAATCATGCCATTATTTTTCCTTCATTATGCAGCAGAAAATGGAAAGCAGACACTTGCTAAAAACAGAAAGAAAATGAAACAATTTGGATTAGCAATAGCAAGAGAGAAAGGTGGGGAGGAAAGCACACAAATATATGATTTTTTAAAATAATAATATTTTTGTGCAAGTTTCCTGAAAAAGAATCTTGAATGCAAAAAATAAATAATAAAACAACTAAAAAACACATCCTTCTTGTTCCCAGTTTCCAGAGTCTGGTTAACCTGATTACCTGACTATTTACCTGAATCAATTTAAGAGAAGATAAGATTTTTTTTTGCCCTGTATAGTTTTCACCCTCCCTTTTCTTGCCTACCTTCTTTCTGTCCCTTCTTCTTTTATATCTTAAGTTCTTGCCAACAATTTCTGCTTTCAGCTGTCATCCAGATCTAGGAGTCACCCTGTTTTTCACTGCCAATTTTCTTTGGAAGGACATTTAAAAAATATCTCTACCACCTCCCATCCCTAAGTCTGTTGTTTTCTTATTTTATTTTCTATCTTTAAATCCTGACTCCACACAAGTTCTCTGAAACTCTTTTCTTCTTTTTCCTTTCTTTCTGTATGAGATAATATTCACACTCCAAGCTCAGCATACTTTTTCATATTATGTTTTAGTTTTCTGATATTTTCTTTTATTTAATTTATTAATTTTGTTTTCTTTGTTTTTGCATACCCCTTTTCATTATGAGATAGGACTCTTCATTCTTCCAGTGGCATTCACAGTTTAGCATTGGAATGATGGAGAAGAATATTCTGGATTTTCTCCTCTTCTTCTCAGAGAACACAAAGAATGTTTTTGTTCACGTTGGTATGCCCAGAACCAATGCACATTCAGTCTTTAGGGTTTGTGACTTCTCTTAGGAATTTGTTGTGATAAAAGAGCGAAGAACATCTTGACTAGTGTTATTTTGACCTTGCTTCCCAAGTTCAAAATTCAGTAGTACATATGGGGAAAGTGTCAGGCTTTCGGATGATTTATACATTTTCCATTTCCAAGGAGTTCATTTTTGCTTAAAACTGGTAGTGGTGTTTCAACTTGGAAGGGAAAGCAGCAGGCAAATCACTAAACTTAAAGGATACTACCTTAGAAAGATCTTTAAAACCATTTCTTCTTTTCACTGTCTTCAGATGTGGTTGTTTACTACAGGGATATAAATATAAATTCAGTAATATGTGTCAGCATAGATTCACTTTAGCCATTATATCCAATCCTAGGTTGTCCTTTCCTCAGACCATCAGCAGGGGATTAAAGTTTAAATTACTCCTTCCAGCTCTGAAGCAACAGGGTCCCTTCTGCCAAAAGGAGTGGCACATAGATCTAATAGTGCTAGAGTCAAGCAACAACTTCTCTAACCTAGAAAAGCTACAGTAATGTGGGTGCTTCATTAATTTACTATAATTCTGAAAGAAACACTGTGACTCACATACTCTTCATGAAGTCTCTGAGGATCACATGCTTATAAGGCCATCACTACTTGGTTCAGCTGGTACGGTGTGGTTCCATGGTGGAGGTATTTTTGTGTATCTCTTCATTGGGAGAGTCTATTAGCAACATGCATGCTCTTGTCCACATCCCTAAAATCACAACAGGTCACCTCCACAGTTTCAGGTGGGTGCTTTTCACTGTCATCAGCCAGTTCTCCCTGACTACAGTGATTACTCTGATGCCTTTTAAGGACTCCCCTTGTCCCTAACTGTCTGCTGACATTTTCTCCCCAATTCTTACACTATTTTCTTTGAAAGTATCCAGAGTCTTATTAAAATATGTTCCCCCAGATGTTCTTACTGCTTAGGGGTTTGTTTTATTGTTGCTGTTCGTTTTATTTTTGTTTTGCAGTAGAACCATCACCATTGTGGGTCATATAAATGGTTCTGAGAATTTAAAAAATAAAAAAAGGCAGAAAGAGGGGCCAGAATAAAGCCAAGAGTACTCCTTGCAGAGTGCAGGATTCTTCAGCAGAACGTACATTGTGAGTTATTATAAGAATCTGATGGCTAGTTTATCAAACTTGCTCTGAATAGGTTTCCAAACAATTTATAAACAAATACCACTCTAACCCCTCATCTGTGCGTTGGCAGTGTTAACTGGAGGGTGTGATGCTGTGATGTGGAGCTCAGAGTGTTTGAGGTGCCCTTTGGAGAAACTTGATGTAAATTTTATTGTATTTCCTGTAGTTCAGACCTACCAGATATACGTAATAGGAAAGGCTCAGCTTTTGCTAATGGGGGCTATGTGAAAGACATGAGCCAAAGAGAACAGTCCAGTGATAAAAAATAAATCAGATGTGAAAGCTTCTGCCTTGCTGAAAGTGGTAGCAAGAATGAGGAGAAAGAATACAATCCAAACGGTAGCTTCTGTTGTGTTTCATTTGGGGTGTAGAATATTCTATAAATTGTGAGAATGGTTCAGTGCTTGTACTAAAGCAAGTTAAAAAACAAAGACAAAAGCTGTATGCTACACAACAATCAATTATTTTTGTCTCTTTTATTCCTTCCATTGAGCCCTTTAGTTGTGTGTGTATATATGCCTGTTATACATACAAGTATGTAGTGTGATAATGGGTTATCCCAAGTTCTTATTAATATGGCATTTTTATTTATTTAAAACTTATTATTTTATGCTTACCTGTGCACTGATTCTTTAAACATATCTGTGACTCAGTTTTTAAACAAGTAAAACTCTATTTGCAAACAAGAGGAGTGTTTACATAAGAAGTTCAAAATAATCCACAAACTACTACAACTAGTTGTAAAATACAAGGGCAATATATAGGAATCAATTATAATTTTACATATTTTCAGCAAACAAATGGAAAATTAAACATTTTATTTATAATAGTGACACAATTTTAATAGAAATAATTAATCACAGGACTTCTAACTCTGTGGTTCAGGACCGCCTTAGTCATTTGGGGACCACTCAAGGTGAGCCCTGGACACCCAACAGTATCCTATGGAGTCACGACACAAAACTTTCACTGCTATTCTTGCTTTCCTGATTTCCTCTCCACATACAGAAGTATATATTTTGAGGAAACTAAGCTTTTGTATCTCTCATTTACCTTCTTTAACCTCCACATTCAACAACTATTCATAATAAGCTTTGGTTTTGCTGCTCCTCTCTCCAAACAGAGACAACTCCACAGAAGGTTCAAGGCTTTTTCTACCTTCTCAAGGACTTTTGTCTTTTTAATTTCCCATCCTTAAAAATGATACAGTTCAAGGAGCTCACCTTCGCTGAGTTAGAATCTACATCAAATGTCTCTATGAATATGCCTTACAATGGAGAAAGTTTCATTGGCAATGAGAAAGTGGAAAAAAACAAAAAATACGGAAACCTTTGCTCCTTGCCGCTCTCCTCGGTGTCCTTTGGCCCTACTCTTTTCCAGGCTCAGAGACACCTTTTGAGACAGAGTTGCAGATCTTGTTTAGCTGCCATGGATGGTCATAGAAGACAAAACCTACCACCAAAGACTTGCTTTACTTGTCCACCAATGACAACAATTCAGCTGTGGAATCATTATTTTATCATTACTGCCTTTTCCTGATGTTTTCTAGAACAAGGGAAATTGGGTTTTAAGAAGTGTGTGTGTGTGTCTGAGAGAATGTGATTGTCCAGAAAAATTAATTTTAAAAGACTGGCAGCATTTACTTTTGTATGTATTTTTGGTCTCTAAAAACTATATACAAGATGTTGTTTAAATTCTGGCAGGATGCAATGTGATGCATGGTGACGGTTACGGAAAGTAATGTATTAATTTGGCAGCAGTTATGACCACTTACTAAGTGTACTTCTAAATAAGCCCCATGTTTCAAAGTGGTTCTCATTCTCTACTAAAAGTAGCAAGACAAGTACAGACATGTGAATTTATTGATAGGTGAATTTACTGAAGTCTAATTCCAGCATCACTATTCAGCAAGCATGGAGATCAAGTGATCTGAAGTCTTAAACTCTCACCGTGCCCCTGGAAATAAATACTCCCATGTCATCTTGGGGTATAAAGGTCATTCTCTTCCCAGTTCAGGTTCTCTCTCTTACCTGTATCTTTTCCTTCCGCAAAAACAATGACTGAGAATATGCCTACATAGTTGTTAATTTCTACGTTACTACGCTGCTGAGCTTGTCGATTCTTGAAGGTTGGTTAGTGCTCTGTAGACTCGTTTTTCTTTTTCTGGGTTATTGAACCGCCTGTTCAGCCTGGAATTTTAGGAATTTACGAGTTTGTCAATATATTTACTATCTCTTCTTCAGATGTCTTCAGCATAAGAAGAAAAAAGAATAGAATTATCTGCCATTAGCTGCCTCTTTTTTTCTTTTCCCTTTTTTGTGTCTGTGGCTTAAACAACAAAAATTTTATTTTGTCAGAGCTGTGGAGCCGAGAAGTCCATAATCCAAACATCAGCAGGTTTGACTTCTTCTGAACCTCTGTCTTTGGCTTGTGGCTTATTCTTTTTTTAAACTAAAGAATTAAAGAAATATTTTATGTATGCAAAAACTATGAGTCTTTGCCAAAGTCTTTTTATAATTTTGTCAAATGCTACTACTTTGTATTGTTTTACAGTCAGAATTAACCAGAATTAAAACAGTGATCCTGTGTTCCTTCCCATTTTGAGCCACTGTAATGTAAGAATTATATTATACCTTCAGAAATTAGATGGCATGTATTAAATATCACATTCACATCATGGTGAATCTTGTGTGTATATAAATGGATCTTTAAAACATTAAAAAAATGCCAGGGTTTATTCAAAAGACTGGGAAAAACAGACTAAAAAAGACACAAAAAAGCCTTTTTCTTTTTTTCTTTTTGTTGTTGTTTTGGTTGTTGTAGGTTTGTGGTGACAGTATCTGACTGCAAATGATGTGAAGCAGTAATGCCAGCTCTCAGCATCCCCGGAGCTGTCTTCCCATCTCAGCTCACACTTGTGGCCCTTAGGGCCTGTGGCATTGTCTCGAAGACTGGATACTTGAATTCTGTCCATTTGCCTGGTGGTGACAGCCAGCACTTATATGACAACTGCCATCTGGCTCTTTCTGCTGCATTTGTAGCAAAAGCCTCAGTTGGGTTTGGGGGACGTGAGATTCTCCAGAGAAGGCAGAGCCCGTTTGAATTCACCACAGATGGCTTTATTTGGGGAGCTAACAGGCACGGAAGTGGAGGTAGGAAGTAGAAAAATAAATCAGCTAGGGGATTGATGTCTGCTGCTTTTAAAAGACTTGAGGTGAAGTTTGTTCATTGTGAAACAAACTGAAAATTTAAGGACTTTGAAATTAAAGAACCCATCACAGCACTGTGGAAACTAGACTTTTCCTAAGGAAATGTGTGGATGTGATACATTAGCCATGGGGAAAACACACTTTCATGGTGTCTACACCTTTGTTTTCAAGAGGTGTTCTACTTTCATTAGGATTGGTGGGGTGATGAAAAAGCTTATAAAAAATACAGATCACTAGATGTTCCTGAATTGCTAAGGTCTGGTTACACCTGTCCTCATGGATTCTTTGGTTTTGTGGGGAGGGTGTATTTCTCTAGTGTCTTTCATAAGCCTTTTCACCCCTGCATGTAACAGATTCTAATGCTCAAGCAGATCAGCTTTTTAAAAATACATTTTCAAGCAATTAATATTCCATTAATATTTTAAAACCACTGGCTAACGCTAATCTACTTTGAGAAGTTTTCTAAGTGTTTTTTTCTTCCTTGAGTTCAAAGGAATCCACATGGGCACGAATACTGGTGGGTTCAAACTAGGGCAAGTCTTCCACATTTTCTAAGGCAGCGAGGCTGTGAAGAGTACTGTCTGATACAGCAAAGGTTTATTTCTGACTAGAAGGTGGATGAATACTTAGAGGTAGGGAAAGTAGATGAAAAAGTGACATCTAGCTGGCAGTTTTTGGCTACTTATAAGGCAAAGCTACTTAAAGCTACTCATAAGACCTTTGTGCCTTCAAGGGTGTTTCTACTTTACACAGTAACAGCACTCACATGAACCCAGGGCCTTTGTATTTGAGAACAGTCTTCCTGCACCATCTCTTCTCTGTGCTTTGGTACCAAAACATTATGTGAGTGAGATTAAAACCAATGAGGTACTTTATTTTTCAATGATAGAAATGGAAGCTATGATACCATGAACTTCCAGTATGTGAAGACTAAAATGATTAGCCGCCAGCCAATGCAGTATAGTGAACAAAAGAGTTTATTTCATGAGTTCTGTTTCTGTGGGGTTAACAAGTGAAAGCAGAACACCAATTTCGTAGGTAGGCATTTATTTATTCATTTCAGCAAGTGTTTTTGAGCCCTTACTAAAACCAGACAGAAATCAAATAATGTGCAAATACACAGACCTGGTGTCATTCCTTACTGAAGGCATTTATACCATCTATCTGTGAGTCCATTCAGATATAGTGTGATTTTACAACATGGTTAAATAATGGAGAGCTTTTTACAAATATAGCCCAAATGCCAAGATCAAAAACTTGGCAACTACACAGGCACACATGACACACACACGTGTACCTATAGACTATATATCATTAGTCTTACACCTCAAATTGTCTTTTTTTCAAAAGTCAATTACTATTTTGTCACATATTTTTAATAAAAATTACCAACTTATTCTATGATCTATGTTGGTAAGCAAGGTAGACTATACTTTGAGAGCTGTTAAGATGATATTTGTGGGCTCGGCGCCTGTAGCACGGCAGCTAGGGCACCAGCCACATACACTGGAGCTGGCAGGTTGGAATCCAGCCCAGGCTTGCCAAAGAACAATGACAGCTACAACCAAAAAATAGTCAGGAGTTGTGGTTGGGTGCCTGTAGTCACAGCTACCTGGGAGGCTGAGGCAAGAAACTCACTTAAGTACAAGAGTTTGAGTTTGCTGTGAGCTGTGACACTACAGCACTCTACACAGGGCAACAGCTTGAGACTCAAAAAAAAAAAAAAAGGATGAGATCTGTGATTAATGTCAGAGAAGTGCTGATATTATATATCAGTTTTTATTTATTTTCTCTTTTACATATAATTAGTGACGTTGGCAGTGAGCATTGCATGGATATGCATGTGTGATACCATCTAGGTTCTTACTATATGCATATTGGATCCTCAGTATGAAATTTTCGTATTCTCATATATTTTCTCTCCTCATAATAACTGCTTATTTCTGATTAATTTTGGATTTACAAAGACTAAAGGGCTGAGGAAGGAAAACAATCTTGAACACTTCCTATCATTTGATACTAATTGTGTCTGTACAGATCTCCTATGGCAAGTTCATGGTCAATATTTCTTGAATGAGAGGATGGCACAATTTCCCAAAGTAATAACACTAAAAGATAGAGAAGATAGTTGAAAGAGTAAGTTTTTAATTTATCTCTAATTTGAAGGCAATGTAAGTTAAGGTTTTGTTAAATCTTAATTAACGCTGTATTAATGGCTGGAAGTTTAAAATCAGATTCAGACATCAGAGCAAGTAAACTGTAAGACACAATCGCTCCCCAGGACTACTGATCTCTGGGGGAAGAAGTCATTGCTCTGGTGCCCCTCGGTGTCTTCTTCCAGTCAATGTTACTGATTCTGATGCTCAGATGAATATTTTTAGTATGAAAATAATCATTGGAGAACTGAGTCAGAAGCTGCAGTGGGGACCTAAATACAGGATCTGACAGTTGCACATGGGAGAGGTGAACCCCTAGACATAGGTCTAATATTCATGGTACTGTGTATCTTTTAAATACTATAATTATACAGCAAGGAGTGAAGATACCTGTCAGACATTCTCTGATATAACGAAATGACACACTTCAGGTGCACTAAGACCCTATTGGTTCAGATTAATAGTTTTCTCGCCTGCCTCATTTCTGCCCCTCTTGGTTATTCCCTTCCAACTGGGCTCCTGGTGGGGAGTGGAACTTTTACATAGCCTAGGATGATGCCGTAAGACAGTGACCATCATGACTTGGAATTCTGAGGAGGACTGTCTGAAACTACAGTTTATGCATCACATAAGTTATTTTTAAAGCTTTTCTGTGTGTGTAACAGTCAACTGTGTCTCCTCTGCCATGCTCGTCACTGTGCAGTTATACTGTTAAGTAAAAGAGCTGTTACCTAAGCCCAAGGACGCACACACAGCTTGTATAGTTACCTAAATGGCAACCCAAGATTCGGTTTTTAAAAATTGTACATCCACAAAGGGCCACCATAAAATCAAATACAGATTTTGGAAGCACATTAATATTGAGTTTGAAGGTAAAACTGACTTCCAGGGCAATTTAGAGGCTTGTGTAGGGACATCTCACAGTACCAGTATAGAAATCATGTCTTAAATTATTTCCAAAATTTGTATTACCTAACATTTGCAGAACTAACTATTCAGAAATTCTTCATCAACAGTAAAATTTGACTAATGATTACTTTGCAGTTCAAACATGATTTTCAGAAATGATTGAATTGCTAAAGATGACTCACATGAAAAGGTACATTTTGAAAATATAACTTGCCTTATAAAAAGAAATTAGATGTTAGTGTCTGTTCTTGTTCCCTAGAAGAATATGGTGAAAGTTCTAACCTTTTTGGTAGCCTAAAAATATAAGGTTTATGGAAAAGCGCATTTGAATTTAGTCCCTATAAAATCTCTTAGAGACACATACATTTGTCAACAGAAATTATGCTTTTGCATGATAATAGCATTTTTGGAATGTTTACTTTAAATAGTATGGCTTTGATTTTTAAAAGTTGACAGCATGTACTAAAAATTTAAAAGTTGTCAACAACATAAAGTGGTGTAGCAAAAGATTTTCTCATTTGTTTTCCCTCCGAGTATCATTTTTCTTCCAGGGATGACTGATGCCCCTGGCCTTCTAAGTTAAGTTTAGGTCCTTATGTGCTGTCCTTTGTGCACCCCTGAGGTGAGTGAGATAACTGACTTACATCAGAGAGTGAAGATCAGGAATTGACCTCAGAAGGAGACACACCTACTCCCTTACGCCAGGAACTCCTCCTGAATATCATTTTCTTTGACCATGAAAGAGATTACTAAAAATACAGAATTGCAAAGCAAAAGGGGGACCCTAGGTACTGTTGTGTGGGTGCTATAGTGATTTTGTTTTTCTAAATGGTTGGGGAGAGATAAATGTAAGTCTTCCATTTTTACTAAAAAAATTACAGTTTTATTGTTTGTATATGAAAGCTAAAAGTACATATATGCATAGGCACACAGTCTGTAGAGGAATTTTAAATTCCTACTAAGTGTGACAAGGAGTTTAACACCCATTTCTAAAACCTCTTTACGTCACAGGATCTGAAGTTATGTTCTACGTTCTGTTGATTAAATATAAAGTTACAACGTCAGAACTAAAATGAACCATTCATCATGTTCTCATGTGTCTACTATTGCTCAATGACAAGGAAAATTCAGCGTAAGGGATTTTTTTAAAAAATGAAAATTATCCTTTTAAGTCATTGAACTTAAATTTTGCAGAAATTATTTCACTTCCATATTTTACTAGGCAGTATATACACTCAACATATTGTTTGTTCTTACCTATATATCTTGAGACTATCTTTCTTTTTGTGGTTTATGTCTGTCAAAATGTCAAATTCTAAAAGCAGGATTGCCTTGCCCCCCATTTTTTTCTTCTGCTATTGATTGGTTTGAGAAAATGAAAACAAACTTGTTAGAAACATGTCTGAGATTGATTCTAAGAAATAGCTAAGAGGCTTGGCTAAGAACAAACAGCAGAGGGAAAGGTAAAAGAGAAATACTGCAAAGTGCAGATGACTAGCCCCTCTCTTGTGTCCTGGGTCCTTCAAATTAGTGCATAAGTGAAGCATCAGTGTCCTGAAATCAGTCAGCAAGCATAGCTGGAGTACAATTTTTCACAGATTTTCTTGCCGAGGAAAAAACCCCACTATTCCAGGAAACGAAGAGGTGACATGTAAATGAAGGCAGAGGTAAATTAAATTGAATGTAAGTAGTTTCCTCCTTCTGAGCTAAAAGATAAGAAAGATGGGAAAGACAAAAATAAGTTCTTTTAAATAGATGGCCTTAATAATTATTACATGTAAATAATTTCTTCTACATAATGGATTGGTTAAGTTTAAGACCTAAGGGATTAAGTTACCTGGGTTCAGACCTCTGCCATTAAGATCTGTGCAACTTTGAACAAATTATCCACTCTGTGCCTCAATACTCTCAGATGTAAAATGAAAATAAAACCAGGACCAGGTCCTCAAGGATTAAATACAATAATGCAGGTAAATGACAGTTAATGCTTAACACATAGGGAGCTGTGACTAGTAGATAATGTCACTCTGGGTACCACACAGCACCTGTTTAGAAGAGCTGGGCACTGATTCTGAACATTTTGAAAACTTCCTATGTCACTGGTGGCGCCTATGGTTCAAAGGAGTAGGACACTGGCCTCATATACTGGAGGTGGCGGGTTCAAACTCAGCCCCTGCCAAAAACTTACTAAGTCCCCTTCTATTTCTTATGGCCAATGCAGGGAAACATTCCATCCAGTGACCTTCCATTGGAAATTTAACTTTCTGTATTTTAAATGATTTGTCATACATAGCAAGAGTCATGTTTTTATTCTTTGGAGAGAAAACTGGGCATTTTGAATTCTATTCGTTTGGTAAAATATCAGCCCTTATCTCTGCCAAATGCCCTTCTGAAACTAATTTGTAAATAACTCCACCAGTTGGACTGGTAATGACACATATGCTTAAGTTAATGTTGAATGCAACATGGAGGAGCCAATCTCTTTATTGATGTAAACGAGACAAGCTATTAAAAAAAAAGAAGAACAAGAAGAAGAAGAAGAAGCACTATTGCAACATAAAACAATCAGGTGCTAATTTGTTTCTGTGCCTGCCCTAAATGCCACTGTATGTGAGGGATTATCATAGAAAATACATTCTTGCTGGAATTTGGAGCCTTTAGGCATTTGATGTGCCAATTGCTTTCACTTGGTTCTAGTCTGTAATTTATCATTGGAGTGTCCTAGCCTGCTCAAATGTGCCCTTTGTGGGCAGAAGCAAAGCTAATATACTTTCCAAGTGTATTTGAATTGCTTTAATAAATCACAGCTGCCATTGTAAGCAGTTTTATCATTTGCCAGAACAATAAGTTATCATCTTGCTTTATAGACGCAATGCTCTCCAAGACTTTTATTTGTGTAAATTGTAATGCATCGTAACCCATTTCCTAAAATAAAATTAGAAAGCTCATACTATATATATATATATATACTTCAGATGCAAGGGGGTATTCCAATCAAATGGTGTAAGCTCACCAAGAAATGGGACACTTTTAATCCTGCTTAATTTTATAGCAGCCAACTTCTTTCTTTCTTCTTATTATAATGATATGAGCATTAATAGCTCGCAGTTGGGGTTAATCTTCCTTTCACCTTTTACTGCTCAAGTGTCTCAGTGAAACCAGTCCGCAAAGAAACAAGACTAAGAACAAATGGTTCCTGTTAGGTCTGCCACATGTGAGGTGGAGAAACCTGCCACTTAACATGCCCTCCACCTCTGTTGACACCTCTGTAGACAGACATTTCAATAAATCAAGCAGAAGAATCAAATTTCCCCAAGACCCTTGAGACTAACTTTTAATTTCTATTTTATTTTATAATAACCAAACCCAGATTGGGAATGTACATTATTTGAACACTTTAAGACAAAGAAAATGTTTTACTTAACAAAACCAATAAGGAAATCTTAACTTCCTAGTAAAGAAAACATAATTTAATTTTAATACTATTTCAGGACTCTTATCAGCACAATGAGCAAAGTGTGCTCTTTTTATTGGCTCTACTAAAAACTGCTTAATATTTATCAACTAATTTGCCATCACTTCTTGTGTGATAAGAAAATGCTTCTGTTTGTAATTGCTTCAATAGTTGACTCCAAGCAGAAGACAAACTGTCTATAAAGAAACCAGGTTTTATAATTAGAAAGTATTTATTTGTTTGAAAGTCAAGTGTTTCCCGTGCACGCTGCAATATCGGAATTAGCTTTCATTCTTTCTACACATATTATCAAGAAGGGACTTCCATGTCCTGTTGTAGATTTCAGATGTTCCCATATAGCTCTCTTAGTTTGCATTGTCTGTTTATTTTTATTTTAAATGACTTAATAACTGTTTTTAAGAACTTCACCAGCCCTTTCTTCATTCCTGATTACAGGATCTCTGCTCCAGAGTTTCCTAACCTCTTTTAGTCTCATTCTAAGCCTTAAACAAAACTCCAGGCCCACGTTTCACAATCCTTGAGCCTGATTGTTCATCAGCATTGCAACTCTCTCACCATCCCTAGTTTCATCGGGATGCACTGTGATTACACCTTCTCATTACCCCCAGGCTCTTAGTTTAGTTTCTGATTCTGCCCCCACTTCCTTGCCTCTCTGAGGCCTGAATCAAGCAAAAGCAAACACGCCCCAGCCTTAGGTTCATTGTTTGCCCATTTTTTGCCCTGTGCATTTCTGTGTGTGTGTCTTGGACAGAGGATAGAGAGGATGGGGTGGAGAGGAAGCCTCACATCCTCCACTGTTTTAAGTAGATAGGATTTTGTCTTTCTTCTTCTCATTTTCTCTATTACCCAGAATTTCCTATTCCTTTTTCTCTCAGAGTCTGTGGAAGAGAATTGGCTTCCTGTTACTAAAATTGATTTGGTTGGCAAATTTTGCTCCAAACATTAAGTGAAAGGAGAGCTATCATTTGTTGAGGATTTACTCATTTTTACAAAATATGAGATGTTTCCCAACACTAAGATATAAAGAGTCCATGTTCTTTGCTGGAAAACCAATTATTTCAATGACTACCATTATTTGAAAATATAAATGCCCATTTACAAAAAGGAAAACCACTGATATCGGTTTATGGTAATGTCATGAATTTTAATAGTAGTGTGTCTTTGAGGGAATGAAATGCACAATAAAAATAGCATGCCTTCATGGATGATTGCTTCTATAAGAATCCCATTCACAAATTTGCTTTTTACTGAAAATTCTATTTTAGCATGTTGAGTTTTACATTTTTTAAGTGCTTAATTGGGCATGACTCATTCTAATTTGTCTTTTCACTGAAAGGCCACCTGCATCCTTTTCTAAATTATTACGATAATGCAGGATTATTACTATCATCATTTTACCATTAGACTCTTGCTATTTATTGTCATATTGTCAGTGTTCTTTAAACACTAGCGTGGGATTTTTTACTTCTAAATTCATTTTAAAGACATAGTTTACTAAAAAGTTAGGAATATCATATGTTATAGGTTTTAGAAGGGGCTAGAATGTAGAAATCTCCCCTTTGAGTGTCCACCTGTATTAAGCCTAAGTGTAAGGTAAAGGGAAATGATTATCAATAATCCTTGAAGAAATTTCTCTCTTTCTCTCTGTACACATGTGTTTGTATATGTATATATGCATATAAATGATTATATATCTATAATTTCAGAAAGTAAAAATCACTTCAGACTAATAAAGTAAAACTCTATATGGGCATTTATCAGGCCAGAGTAAGAGACACAGATTATGCCATGAGCAAAATTAAATTAACGTCTCCTAAGAATGCTTTGCTACTGTTGGGTGTCGTAATTACCCTCTTATTGAAGTGACTAATGCCCTCTTATTTATTAACCAATATTTGCTTCCCAAATCATGGGATATCAAACTTGGCTATTTGGAGTCACATCAGTTAAAAATAAAACATCCCACTCTTGCCTGGAAGACCTACATCACTATAAAATGGAGCGGCAGCCTTGATTTACAAACCAAATGCAGAGCTTCAGGTAGACATTTCTTCTTGTGAAATTTCACATCTATCTTTACTTTATGTTTCCAAAGGAAGTAGGACCCTGAGTCCACTATGTGGTCCAGATGTTATATTCACTCCTTGACTTAGGCCTACTTTGCCTTAAACCTATCAAGGCATTTCTTCATCTATATGCCTTCTAAACTCCCTACTTTTCACCGTCTCTTGTTGCTAAGTACCCCTGGCTTCCTTGGTTGTATGGCCTCCATCATTGCAATGAGTAATAATTTGGCAGATTACAGTTTTATTTTTGGTTGTCTTAGGCTGATGGGAACCAGGACAATATCTATTTTGTCAAGCCCCTTTGATGACAATTGGGGGAAACATTCTTTGCTACCTGCATCAAAAAGAACACATTCATGTAGCTAAAGCAATGTTGTCTTGCTAAGAAACAGAAAAGACCATTTGATATGGAAACAAAGGCCATTGCCTAGAAGGGCATATGGTGGTTTGGCTTGAAACATACCAAAATTTCTCCCAAGTACAAAAATAAAAAGTATACAACTCTTATGTGAGTGTGAGGCTATGTAATCCATAAAGAAGATGTTTCACAAGACTGGGGACTTACTCCTTTAATTTGTCCTGTTATCACAGTTAAAGAACATCACCTTAATGTAAACGTAAAGGCAACTCTACTAAAAAGCGTCTCAATCACATTCGACTGCAAAATACTCATCAAAAAGGGTGGCTCCTGTGGCTCAGCGAGCAGGGCGCCGGCCCCATATACCAAAGGTGGCGGGTTCAAGCCCGGCCTCCGCCGAACTGCAAAAACAAAAAATAGCCGGGTGCTGTGGCGGGCGCCTGTAGTCCCAGCTACTCGGGAGGCTGAGGCAAGAGAATCGCTTAAGCCCAAGAGCTGGAGATTGCTGTGAGCAGTGTGACTCCACGGCACTCTAGCCAGGGCGATAAAGTGAGACTCTGTCTCTACAAAAAAAAAAAAAAAGTGGAGAAGCGATCCTTTTGTAGTTCATAAGCGTGATGATTGGGTTTTCATGCACATGTGTGAGATGTGCCTCCCACAAATCTTGTTATGACATCGGCACATTACCCGTCTGACATGAAAAAAAAAAAGTAGAGAAGTGAGGGCAGTGCCTGTGGCTCAGTGCATAGGGCGCCTGCCCCATATTCCGAGGGTGGCAGGTTCAAACCCAGCCCCGACCAAACTGCAACAAAAAAATAGCTAGGCGTTGTGGTGGGCACCTGTAATCCCAGCTACTCGGGAGGCTGAGGCAAGAGAATCACCTAAGCCCAGGAATTGGAGGTTGCTGTGAG
>CAUYON010074456.1:0-11476 GCA_963573935.1 Arctocebus calabarensis | reverse complement strand
TTTTTGCTTTCCATTTCTCTATCTCTTTGAGCATTTGGGAGCATTCAAATTCTCTGTCCTCGATGTCAGAAATCCTTTCTTCAGCTTGCTCTATTCTGTTGCTGTGGCTTCTACTGTATTTTTCATCTCTTTGAGGGTTGCAACTTCTTGTCTCAATGTGTCGAGATCTTTGGTCATTTTGTCTTTGAATTGGTTGAATTCTTGAGACAATGTCTGAATTAATCCTATAATCTCTACCTTCATGTTAGCTTCCATTTTATTAATCTTGTTTCCTATCCAGATTCTAAATTCGATTTCAGACATCTGCGCCATCTGTTTGTCGATGGGATAGTCTGGATTGGATGGTTTGTCATTTTGGGGGGGAGTTGCACCATTCTGTTTATTCACGTTGCCAGAGTTTTTCCGCTGGTTCCGCCCCATGTTTGTTTTTCAGTTTTTAGCTATATGAGCAGGAGAGTGAGATTGGGCTGGAGACTTCTACGGTTGTGGTTGAACAGCCCTCCACCAAGGTACTGGTGCGGTGACTGTAGCCTGTACAGTTCAAGAGTTCCAGTCCAGTTGTAAATGCAGTCAATCTGGATTGTGGATGAGTTGGAGTTCTAGACTTCCAATCCTGGGCAGGGAGTGAACTTTGGGACTAAGCTGATGTATCAGCAACAGATGCCCTGGTTTAAATGGAGCGTCCTCCCGTGAAGTGCAGTGGGTCTGTAGTCCCAGCTACTGGGAATCCGCAGCGAGAGGGTCACTTGAGCCCAGGAGCTCGAGATCAGCCTGGGTTATCCAGCCAGACCTGTGTCTCCATAAAGATAAATAAATAAATGTGACATCCTGAAGAGAGCTCGTCTCGCAAGCGGTTCCCTAATCCTCAGCTTTGTCCTCCCTTGCAAGATCGGCAGGTCCCCCCCAGCTCCGCAGAAACTCTACTTCAATTTATTCTTATATAATTTCCATATAATCATAAAAAATGTATAGCTAGAAAAACATAAGCTCAAAGGGTTTAAGTAGTTTTTCCAAGGTTAAACAGTTCATATTTTTTATATTTTAAATTGTTGGAAGTTCAGACTAAAATTTTCTGATTCCATAGTCTTTGTTTGGGCCATTCCTCATTACAGTTTCAGGTGACTTGAGAAGACAACCTTGAAAGATAAGTGTTTTCCCTACCTCAGCCTGTGTAATTCTGGTCAAAGTATTTCTCTATACCTCCTGTTCCCCTGAAATTAAATGTTTAATAAAATTAACATTTAGATATTATTTTTCACCACTTTGTTGCAAAAATGTGTTTCCAGGAATGATCAAATCTGAATCCTTCATAATTGTCTAGTCCAACAGAGGTCCCTTCATCCTTCTCCTCCAGAGGGGAAAATTAAGTTGTAAAACAAGCAGGTAACCTTCCTGGGGTCACAAAGACATTCATCGGCAGACTGCAGAGACTACAGGTCAGCTCTTCTGATGTCCAGCCCATCACTCCTCCTCTTGTATCCGTAATTTCAGATGTCATCTGTGAGCTACTAATCATCACCCTTAGATAAAAGGTATTAAATTATTTCAAAATACAGTAGTCTCCCTTTATTTGTGGACAATATATTCTAAGACTCCTAGTGGATGCTTGAAAGTGTAGATAGTACCGAACCTGATATATACTATTTTCCCCCGCATACATACCTGTGATAAAGGTTAATCAATAAGCCAGGTATGGTGATGCATTTCTGTAGCTTCTGCTAATCAGGAGGCTGAGGAGGGGAATCACCTCAGCAGAGGAGTTGGAGCCCAGCCTGGGAAATATCCCAAGACTGTGTCTCAAAAAAAATTATACATTAGGTATAGTAATATGTTAGCAACAATAACTAAATATGAAATACAACAATTATAACAATACACTGTAATAAAATTCAGGTAAATCTCTCTCTCTTTCTCTGTCTCCCTCGTTCCTCCTCCCTCCATCCCTCCTGAAATATACTAATATTTTCAGACAATAATTGACTGTGGGTAATGGAAACTGCAAAACTGTGAAAGGAAAGCCAGAAATATACAACCACATATTCCAGGAAGGATAAAGCACTCTAAATTTTTATGTAGCCAAGCTGTTTTCCAACTATTTTGTTTTCTTTGCAATGAAAAAATGCAAAAGAAAATACTCAATGCTAGACAGTAACCCCCAAGGGTATACCAATGAACTCTTTGCCTAAAAATAAACTCAATTTGGCCAAAGCCACCTGCTGTTTCTTATAAAGTGACTGGGGAAACACAAACCCCAAGGCCTCAGGGACTTGTTCTCCTTCACTTTTCTCTCCAAATACTCCATACTCTCTCCATTTTAAGATCAACAGCACTGAGGCATAATATAACATACACTAAAAAGTACATATTTTAAGCATCATAAAGTTCTATGATTTTTGGCTAATATATAGACCGTTGTGAACATCATCCTGATAAAGATACAAGATGTTTATCTTACATCAGAGAGTTCACTTATGAGCTTTTGTAGTACATCACCTCTGACTCCACAACCCAGGCAGTTGCTGATCTGATTTCCAACTCTATACATTAATTTTGCCTGTTTTAGAACTTCAAATAAGTGGAATTCTATGTTTTCTTTTGTATCTTACTTTTTCTGCTCAGCAGAAAGCCTGTGAGTTTCATCCACATTATTGTGTGTGTCACTAGTTCATTCTTTTACATTGCTCTAAAGCCTCTACTGTACAAATACACTGCTTTTTTCATGCATTCATGTGTTGATAGACATTTGGTTGTTTACAACTTTTGGTTATTAGGAGAACTGCTACTATAAATACCGGTATACATGGCTTTTTTGTGAACATATAATTTTATTTCTCTTCTACAATGTGTAGGAAGTGTATGTTTGACTTGGCAAGAAACCACCAAACCCTCTTCCAAGGCAGTTGTAGTGTGAGGGTTGTAATTGCACCACCTCCTTCATCACGCCTTTCCTCCAGCCTATCCTTAGATAGCCACTGCTCAGCTGTCTGTCCCTAAAGATAAATTTGCATGCAGCACACACATATTTGCTCTTTCTGTCTGCTTTCTTCCCTCAGTATAATAATTTTGAGATTCCTCCATGTCTTACACGTATCCATATCTTGTTCCTTTTCACTGCTGAGTAGTATGCCATTGTGTGGATAGACCACAATTTGTTTGTTCATTGATGTCTTCATGGATTTTTTTAGCTATTTCCAGTTTTTGGCTAATCAATACCCAAGCAATGTTGCTATAAACTTTAGAAGTAATTGTGTGGACAAATGCTTTCATTTCTTTTTCGGTAAATATTTAGGAAGGTATTAGTTGGACTATATGGTAGGTATAGGATTAATTTTTTAAGAAACTGACATATTGCTTTCCAAAGTGGTTATACAATTTTATATTCTCACCAGCAGTATAAGAGAGGTCTAATTGTTTCCTATGTTTACCAATATTTGGCATGACCAGCTTTTAATTTTAGGCATTCTAGTGGGGTACATGATATTATCTTGGCATGGTTTTAATTTGAATTTCCCCAGGAGTTAATGATGTCATGTACCTTACCTTTTCATGCACTTGTCATTAGTGTATCTTCTGGGTGAAGTACCTGTTGAAACCTATTGCTCATCCCCTTTTCAAAATGAAGGTATGTGTCTTTTCATTGATGTCAGATTCCTTCTATTTTTAAAATGTAAGCCCATTAATAGATATACATGTTACAGATATTTTCTACCAATCTATTAATAGTCTTCCCATTTTTGTTAGTGTATCTTTTGAGGGGCAAAATTCTAAATTTTTCTAAGTTTATGTATTAATTTTCTTTTATGAATTGAGTTTTTGGTGTCATTTATAAGGAACATTTCCCTGATACAAGTATGCAGTAATTGTGACCTATGCCACCTTCTAAAAGGTTCACAATTTTAGGTTTAGGTAAATTGTTCATACTGACTTCATGTTTAGGTGGAATATAGGCCAAGGCTCTGATTTTTGGCATTTGTGGAATATCCAAATGTTCCAGAAATGTTGTTGAAAGGACTACTGCATTTTATTGAATTGCTTGTGCACCATTCTTAAAAATCAGTTAATCATAAATGTGTGGATCTAATTCTGGGCTCTAGTCTGTCTCTTTAATTCATACCAATTCACTAATATTTATTTATCCCATATTGTCTTGATTATTGCAGCTTTTGTTTATTTATTTTAATTTTTTGTTATGCTTTTATTAATTAATTTTAAATTTATGCTTGACATATAAAAGTTGTACATACTTATGGGGTATGGTGTGATGAGTCAATGCATGTATACTTTGCATAGTAATGAAATGCATGTAAATTACTACACCTATCACTTTAAACATTTATCACTTCTTTATAGTGATAACATTCAGAATTTTCTCTTCTAGTTATCTTGAAATATGCAGCACATTGTTATTTGTTATAGTCACTCTACTGTGTGATATAACACCTGAATTTATTCTTCCTAACTGTAACTTTGCACCCATTGACCAGCTTATCCTGCTCTGCCTTCCCCACTGCCCTTCTCAGCCTATGGTAGCCACTATTCTACTCTCTGCTTTTATAAAATCAACTTTTTTAGATTCCATTTGAGTGAGATCATGCAATGTTGTCTTTCTTTGCCTGCCTTAATTCACTTAACATTATGCACTCCAGGTTCACATATGTTGCTGCAAATGACAAGATTTTATTCTATTTTGTGGCTAAATAGTATTATAGTGTGTATGTATTCATACTATATTTCTTTGTTCCATTCATCTGTAGATGGGACTTTAGATTAAGTCTATATCTTCGTTATTATGGATAGTATGGCACTAAACAGGAGTACAGCTATCTTGTCAACTTGTTTTTTATTTTCTTTGTGTATATACCCAGTAATGGGCCTGCTAGATCACCTAGCAGTTCTACTTTTAATTTTTTGAGGAAGTTTTATACGATTTTCCATAACGACTCTACTAATTTGCATTACTACCAAGAGTGCATAATGATTCTCCTTTCTTCACATCCTTCCCAGTATTTTTAATTTTTGTCTTTTGATAATAGCCATTCTAACCAAGGTGAGGTGATATCTCATTGTGGTTTTGATTTGCATTTCCCTGATGATGAGTGATGTTGGCCATTTTTTTCATCCATCTGTTGGCTATTTGTATGTCTTCTTTTGGGAAATGTCTGTTTAGGTCTTTTGCCTGTTATTTAATTAGGTGATATGGGTTGTTTGCTGTTGAGTTGTTTGTGCTCTTTGTATCTTCTGGATATTAGTCTCTTGTTAGATACATAGTTGCAAATACTCTTCAGTCTATTAATTGTTCCTTTTGCTGTGCAGAAGGTTTTTAGTTTGATGTAACCCCATCTGTCACATTTGAGTTCTTATTTTAAAAACTCTTTGCACAGTCCAATTTCATAAAGCACTTTTCCAATGAATTCTTGTGATATTAATAGCTTCATAGGTTTAGTTCTAACTTTTTAAATGTTTACTTCACTTAGCGTTGGATTTTGTATATTATGAGAGATGGGTTTAATTTTATTCTATTTATGTAGAGACTCAATTTTCCCAGGACCATTTATTGAGGAGACTGTCCTTTTCTCCAATGGTTGTTTTTGGAGCCTTTGTTGAAAATCAGATGACATAAATAAGTGGATTTATTTTTTTTAATAATTTAATTAAATCATAATTGTGTACATTGGTGCAATCATAGGGCAGAATGTGTTTCATATACAATCAGAAATATTTTGATCGTACTGTTAGAGATAGCCTTCATGGCATTTTCTTGATCACTATATAAAGACATTGATACTCTACCTTTAATAAGTTTCACCAGTACCCTGCTAAGATGCTCTGTAGGTGTGATCCCACTAATTGCTCTCCCTCCATCCATCTTCCCTCCTCCCCTCCCCTCCCATTCCCTTTTTCTTGTATTCTTGTCCTATAATTGGGTTTTAGCCTTCATATGAAAGCTATAAATTAGCTTCATATTAGGGCTGAGTACATTGAATACTTTTTCTTCCATTCTTGAGATACTTTGCTAAGAAGAATATGTTCCAGCTCCATCCATGTAAATATGAAAGAGGTAAAGTCTCCATCTTTCTTTAAGGCTGCATAGTATTCCATGGTATGCATGTACCACAATTTATTAATCCATTCATGGGTCGATGGGCATTTGGGCTTCTTCCACAACTTAGCAATTATGAATTGGGCTGTAATAAACATTCTGGTACAAATATCTTTATTATGATGTGATTTTTGGGCTTGGCGCCTGTGGCTCAGCGGGCTAAGGCGCCAGCCATGTAAACCTGAGCTGGCGGGTTCGAATCCAGCCTGGGCCCGCCAACAAACAATGATGGCTGCAACCCAAACAAAAATAGCCGGGCGTTGTGGCGGGCGCCTGTAGTCCCAGCTACTTGGGAGGCAGAGGCAGGAGACTCGCTTGAGCCCAGGAACTGGAGGTTGCTGTGAGCTGTAATGCCACGGCACTCTACCCAGGGTGACAGCTTGAGGCTCTGTCTCAAAAAAAAAAATAAAAAGATTGAGGAAGATCAGGTAGGTCCACATGGCAAGAAGGGGCTGAACTTGCTGCACAAGCCAAAGGGATGGGGTCACAGCATGTGCCTTAGGTTGTGTAGGCAGGTCAGAGGTCAGTGTCCTAGACTCTACCCTGTTTCAACCGAGCTTTGTACTGACACCGGCCCTGAGAACAGCTGTGGACTGGACCTTCTGAGTGCCGCAGTCACCACACAGAGCCGCAGTCACCACACAGAGCAGGGCTTGGGGGAGGGCCAGGACATGAAGGCCTCTGTGAGAGGTTGCCTCGCTCGGGCACAGTGCTCACCTTGCTCAGCCTGGGCACTCAGAAGATATGAGGATGGTCAGCACAAAGTAGCATCATCTCCAGGCCTGCAAAGATACCTGCAGCATGTGTGATGTTATGTCTTGTTAAATTTGTCAGGGTTCCACCACTGCAGATGCCCTACAGAGGACGGTCACAAACTCCAGCATACCAGTGTCCAGGCGCAGCGGGGAAAGGGGCCTCTCCCAGCCTTGGAAGCTCCCAGGCTGCACTGCCTTCCCGGGCCCCAGCCACCAGGCCGCTGCTCAGCATCTCTGGCCTGCTACAGAGGCAGCGCCTGGGCTAGTGCTCGACCAGCTTTGGAGAGTAGACACTGTAAGTGTGTTGCAGGGCAGATGGAACTTTAGATATACTTGAGAATGTGTTTCTGGAGTAGTTCAGAAATTCAATAATGCTCACTTTTATAATTTTTGTGGATTTTAAATTACAAAGTGTTAACATTAAGAACACTTTTTAAAAGCACCTACAGGATATCTTAACTGTAAAAAATACATATTTAAAGTAATGAGCTCTTTTCTCCAACTTATTTTTCTTATTTGACATTTTTATTCTCAATTTCTTCAACAGTGAAGTCATTTCAAAGACGAAGTTAGCGTCTTTATTACAACCCTCAAGCTCCCTGCAGGGCCTGTTCACCTTGGGGTCTGCGCACGAGAGGGGATCTTTTAGCTCTCATTCCCTCAGCTAGCACCAGCCCCCACATCAGACAGCATATGTAACTGTGCTTTTTTCTTAATGACACAATTAAGTAATATAATTAAATAAAGTATTTTAATGATTATCTGGGGTAGCATATATGTGATATGTTTGAAACTTTGCTCTTAATGCCTTAGAACTTCCTTGAAATATTCATGTTTGAGGCAAAATGAACACCTACCAGCTGGTTCACTATTAGGCTGTCCAGTTGCAACATTCTGGGGAGATGGAGTCTGCTGCGTGCAGGAGCCCAGGTGGGAGTGTGTGCGCATGTCTACTCCACCACGTCCTCACCTTACCTATCGTTTGCCACATGCTTCTGTTTACCTGAAACTCAGATTATATGTGAAGCCGTGTTCAGTGGGTGAATCTGTCTCTAGAGACAAATTCTGGACCTGAACTCAAGCTATAGGTGAGGCCTCCTCTTCCTCTCTCAGGTAGGCAGGAGACTTCCCTGTGTACCCAGCTCAGAGGGCTCAGACCCTACCTTTCACTGGTCAGGACCACACCGGACTAGAAAGGAGAGTCTATTCTAAAGTTTTACATGAGATTTATATATGGGCCAGGCTGAGCTGCATTGTTTGTGGCCACCAGATGCCTGACCCAAGCCCCTCCCTGGCCATGTGCAGCCTCGCTGGTGCCCACCTACTGTCCGCACAGAGAGCTTGCATTCAGGCAATTTAAGATTCAGCTGATGCTCAAAAGCCCTTTGTTTACCTGAAAATTGTCAGAGAATGTTATATGTGTTATATCTCCCTGGGCTGGTCTTAGGGCAGTCACGTGCAACACAGGTGGGGGAATTGCCACTCCTTTCCAGAGGCAGAACTGAGGCTCCTCCAGCTGTACATTCAAGGCTGTTTATGTGGTGCACATGCCTGAGGATGCCACCACCAGCCTCCCAAGCATCCTGGGCCCTTGGACACCATGATGCCTGGGCTACCAGGTGAAAGGCCCCACACCCTCCACCCTCACCATCCTTGTCCTTACAGATAGCATGCGGCATATGCTTGGCTGCTGCACTGTAAGTTCACTCTGTCCTGACAATGAGCACCGTCAGATGCTGAGAAATCTCATGGTGATGAAGTATTCTAAGTGGGCTCCCAAATCGCTAATGATGTCTAAACGCTTTTCTCTGTGCATATTATGTAATATGTACATGATTATTTCAAACTTTGAGATATAGGCTAAATGTGAAAGATAAGCAATAAAACAGCTTTTCAATCACGTCTTCCTCAGCCTCCTGTCCCCTGGCAGCACACTCAGCAGCAGCATTGATTTGGGGGCCATGGGCCCTCTGAGGTGACTCTGTGAGGAACGGGCAGAGGAATCCCTCAGGGCTGTTCCTTAGGACCTTTGAAATGTCTCCCTAGGACAGCTTGATAGCGGCCTTTACCTCTGATCTGTGGCCTCTCCCATGTGGCTAGTCTCCTGAGGGGAAGGGGGTTAGTGCATGTCTAAAATCTCATGGTTTCTTCCATTGCTTCACCTTGCTTTGTTGACATAAACTTGCTGCTATAATTTTAGCATTTCATGTTTTTTATAACATTCTCTGATAATTTTCAGGTAAACGAAGGGCTTTTGAGCATCAACTGAGTCTTAAACTGCCTGAATGCAAGCTCCTCTGTGCAGACGGTAGGTGGGCACCAGCGAAGCTGCACTCGGCCAGGGAGAGGCTTGTGCCCAGTCTCATAACTGAACTCTGCACCCACAACTACACAGTGACTGCAAGAAAACAGAAACCTCAAGGCAGGCCCCTCCCTAGCCGAATGCAGCCTCACCGGTGCCCACCCCCATCCACACAGGGGAGGCCACAGAGGACCCAGGGAGAGGGTTGCCAGCAAGGTCATCCATGTGCGGCAGAGATTCAGAGGAGCCAGGGAGCAGACACAGTTCTCAATGTGCCTCTCATTTTTTCACTAAGCTTTTGAGGTTTGAGGGAAAAAGCCTTTGAGATTAAAGCTGATGTTTATGGACAGGAAGTGTATACTAATGCCATTCAGAGGAATTACTCTAGAAGGGACCAGCCAGGAGAAATGAAATGCTCGTTTGATTGATAGTCAGAGTCAATGAGTTAACAGGTGTATTTCAGGAAAATAGTATAAATCTTATTCAAATTAACCAAACTGTTTCCTCCAAGATGTTTGCTATAGCATTGTTAATAGCAAAATGGTCATTTTAAGTGGTGTAATAATGTGACAGACTAGTGGGCTGGAGCGCAGTCTCAGAACCCCTTCCAGGTCCTTCCCGTGGAAGCAGGCGCCCCACTGCAATGCCTCTAGAGGGCACCAGGAGGCGCTAGACCAAGCATGCCAGAGCACCGACTGAGGTCCTCACAGACTCAAGTCACCTGCAGACTTGCTGTCTGCTCTGTGCCACCTGGACTGCATCTGTAAAAGCATTATATGGAGAAAATTGCAAAGACAAAGTGGGATGGAGAAGTGATATGTAGACAGTGCCTGTGCAGTGCTTCCCAGCAGCCACCACCAGATTTATCAGTGATTTAGGGAATGTGCCTTAAGTAAACAATGGGGGTGTCCCCAGAAGTGTGCCTCTTGGAGTATTCTTTGTGGAATAGCGGGACAGTGAACCCAAAAGTAAAGACGTGGACACTCAGGGCAGCGCCTATGGCTCAGTGAGTAGGGTGCTGGCCCCATATACCGAGGGTGGCAGGTTCAAACCAGGCCCCGGCCAAACTGCAACAACAAAAATAAAATAAATAAGTAAATATATTTTTAAAAGTTAAAAAATAAATAAATAAAAATTCTGGGTGGCGCCTGTGGCTCAAAGGAGTAGGGCACCGATCCCATATGCTAGAGGTAGCAGGTTCAAACCCAGCCCTGGCCAAAAACTTAAAAAGAAAGAAGTGGACAGTCAACATTCAGGGAAAGAACACAGGTGTTGGTGGCTGTCACACTGTCAGAACTGTCACAGGCAGTAATGCAACCTGAGCGTTATGTAAAATCTTTTTTAGAGATGAAGTCTTGCTATGTTGCCTATTTGGTCTCAAAAGTCCTGCTCTCAAGTGATCCTTCCTCTTTGGCCTCCCAAACTCTGGAATTACATGTATGAGCCACTACATCCTGCCAGGTGAAGTCTTTATACTATATTTTCTTCTCTTTTCTTTTTTTTTTTTTTGAGAATCTCACTCTGTCACCTTGTGTAGAGTGCTATGGCATCACAGCCCACAGCAACTTCAAATTACTGAGCTCAAGCAGTCCTCCTGCCTCAGCCTCCCAAGTAGCTGGGACTATAGGCACTTGCCACAGCACCCTGCTAATTTTTTTATTTTTGTAGAGACAGGGTTTCACTCTTGCTCAGGCTGGACCCAAACTCCTGAGCTCAAGGGATCCTCCTGCCTTGGGCTCCCAGAGTGCTGGGATCACAGGCGTGAGCCACTGCACCCAGCTTTATACTGTATTTTTATTTTCACAAGTAGTGTAAGCTTCTCCAAATGGTTACTGAGAATCACGTGCAAATTGTCAATATAAAATAATAGGACTAACCATAAACTTCTCAGGGTGGCTTAGTGTCCTGTTCTATTTTTTTTTTTTTAAGGTGGCACATTTCTTTTTTTTTTTTTTAATTTTGTGCCTTTTTAAAAATTTTTTTTTATTTTTATTTTTTTGAAATTAAGAAAATTTTATTTATCATAGCCAAAAAGAATAAACATTCGGAAACAAATTTAAGCAAGGAGGTGTAAGAGTTATACACTTAAAACTACAAAGCACACGGCTCGGCGCCTGTGGCTCAACGGGCTAAGGCGCCAGCCACGTACACCTGAGCTGGCGGGTTTGAATCCAGCCCGGCCCGCCAAACAACAATGCTGGCTGCAACCAAAAAATGGCTGGGCGTTGTGGCGAATGCCTGTAGTCCCAGCTACTGGGGAGGCAGAGGCAAGAGACTCGCTTGAGCCCAGGAATTGGAGGTTGTTGTGAGCTGTGGATG